>WEIS01057588.1:561-10684 GCA_013389965.1 Todus mexicanus | reverse complement strand
GAAGGACAGGGAAATACTAGAGAACGTCCAAGNCACATCTGGAGTATTGTGTTCAGTTCTGGGCTCGCCAGTTCAAGAAGGACAGGGAAATACTAGAGAACGTCCAAGAGAGGGCTACAAGGATGATTAAGGGACTGGAACATCTGTTTAATGAGGAAAGGCTGAGAGACCTGGGGCTGTTTAGTCTGGAGAAGAGAAGACTGAGAGGGGATCTTATCAATGTTTATAAATATCTGAAGCGTGGGTGTCAAGTAGAAGGGGACAGTCTCTTTTCAGTGGTGCCCTGTGATAGGACAAGGGGCAATGGACACAAACTGGAACACAGGAAACTCTAATTCAACATGAGGAAAAAACTTCTTTACTGTGAGGGTGATGGAGCATGAGAACAGGCTGCTCAGAGAGATTGTGGAGTCTCCTTCTCTGAAGACTTTCAAAAGCCACCTGGACACATTCCTGCATGGCCTGCTTTAGGTGATCCTTCTTTGGCAGGGGGGCTGAATTTGATTATTTCCAGAGGTCACTTCCAACTCCTGTCATTCTACGATTCTATGTGTGTTTGGAAACGAAGAGGCCAGTACTATGTGTATTCTTTAAAAATGGCTCAATGTATGCTGACTGTATTGTCTGCCGATGTGTAATTTCATTAGCTGCTACAGTGAAAGATACTAAACAAGTTAGTATCATGTAAAAAATGGGAAGTTGGTTTCATGCACGAACAGTGTATCTAAGGTATAGAAGCAGTACATCATACACACAAGCATGATGGGAGTGAAGGTCATGTTAGAAAGGGGGAGGAGAAGCTCAATATTGTGATCATTTCTCTACTAATTATTTATGACTTCAGAGTGGCCACAGATCCTAAGGTGAAACATGAATTTTAGAAATACAGAACTAAAAAAAAAGACAGCACAGGTTACCCCAGTCTAAACTCTGCAATTGCAGGCAAGCGCGCAACAGAGAACTACTCCAGAAAGGTTCTTACAATTTTTATAACATCTGTACAGCAGAAAATGCCTGGTATCCCTGTGAAGCAAAGCTAAAGCTTACACTAAAAAATAAAAGCCACCAGATATACTATACCACTGAAAGCCATCAGGGAAGCTGGTAAGCATTGCAGTCTGCTTGCTAAGACATTAGACATTTTAGCAAGGAGATGAACTCCATCTTTACAGCAATACATTTAGAGTAAGTTAAAAGTTTTTCCCTTCTTTCTCCTTGCTTACACTTTTTGCACACAAGCACCCCTACTCCCACGCTAAATCCTCTTTGTGAGAGATGACTGGTGTTTGAAGTATTTTAAACAAATTCCATGCTCTTCATCAGATGTGGTGTGTGCAGACTCTGTGGCTGTGTGGCCCCCCATTTATGGCAAAGATTAAAATAACATTAGCAGAAAATACAAGGAGGACTAATTAATACTATAGAGAAAAGCAGAGACCAGAAGAAATAACCTAACATTTGGTCTTCCTCTTTTCACCTCTTAGGGGCATGCTCCTGACTAGTTATTTCCTATCTTGCTAAAAACCTCAAATGTAACAAGCAATTTTATCAAGGAGATGCAAAAATGCCAACCCCATCTTCATTTATTTGTAGTTTATAAATGAGACAGTTTGGTTTTAAAAGTTAAGGGAATGTTTAGTTGCAAGTAATCTATAACCCAGAAAACATTTCCAAGCCATTAAATGAAAATAAATATACAAACTGTTCATGTAGCCAAGCGATTTTTAGCATAAAGAACATTCATTGTTACTGAAAAAATGGTATTAGTTTCCAGATTAGTATGGTTTAAGTTTATCCTGTTCATTTTAAGGTCACACAGATAGGTTAAAGTACGAACCCCAAAATAAGCAGAAGTCATTAATGGGATTCATTAAAGTATTATTCCCGTCAGAAGGAAAAGGAAAAAAGAAAAAAAAAAACAACCAGGCCTCAGGTAGGCGTTGTCTAAAGACCAGCTGTACGATACATCTTTCCTTTTAGGGTATAATACTATTTAACTTGACAGGAACTAACACAGATATATTTTTAGCATGTTAAACTTCTGGATTGCACACATAGTTAACATATATTCATGGTTTGTAGCAGAACAAATCACACAGACTCTATCATAGGTCCACCCTGAAAAACCAAGGCAGGAGAAGGAAGGACAAAGTAACAAACTACTTCTCTTAAAAGAAAAAAGTATATTCAGGTATGTATAACAAACATTAAATTTTCAAACAAATGAGGCATTTTCCCCTGTAAAGCAACTAGGCATTTTGAGGACTTAAGTATTTCTGAGTAAGAGAGTTTAGAAAAATTGAATTTATTTGTATAACGAAGTGCCAGTTAACTTAAAGCAGCAAACTTCCTAAGACAAACATGACCAACTATTAATGTAGGAAGTTAATAGAAGTAACAATTAAAAAATTGATCTAAGCTTGCCTTAAAAGACTTTGATTCTTCTCTAAAAGAAAGTAATTCCTAATCCACTAACTTTTCCACATCAGTGAGCCCTAGTGTAAACTGAAAAAGTCTAAATAAAAGTGTGCTATTAAACCAAATAGATCAGTATGGGTTAAATGATAGGATTCAGTGTTACAAATCTTGCACAGGAAAACACCACACTGGAGATTACAGTATGTGAAAGTCTGTTTCCACTTATAGTAAACAAAAGTTCTCTCTTCTGTCTATGAAAAGAAAAAAAAGTTTTGTTGCCAGGGATTTTATGACAAGTTGATATTAAACAATCATTCCTCGGAACTCCCTGCCCTTTTTATTCATGTGTAGAGAAAACTCAAACAACTCAGCTCCTCAACTGTTGGAAAAAATAGAGAGAATCCACGTAAATTTTAAACTGGTTGAAGGCAAAACTCACAAAAATCAAGCACTCAAATTAAGATAAACTTATCACATTATCCTAGGGAACCATACAGAAAAACACATTTTATCGCAACTCAAAATCTGATCCAGGAATTCCTTTAGGTATTATAATGTATTCTGTCAATACAACATTTGCTATCGACCAGCAATACTTTGGCAAGTTCTGATTACTGAATACCATCATAGAGCTTAATAAGTACTCAGTGCCAACGTACAATAAAACGGAGTATTGTTAAGGTACATTTAAGACTGCTCAATACTTTTCCGTAACAGGTCTACTTCTCCTTTTCCTACCCCCATACAGTCTGTGTTGTGCTTCTGTTTCACAATATTTGTGACAGATTAAATGCAAGACAAAAGCCTCTGCATATTATGTAGACTGATATTGAGATACCATTCATTATCAGGCTTTGCCTACATTAAAATGGCCCATCCCTAGTGCAGAGCAGCCATGCTAAGAGAGCCCTAAAAGTGATTCTGGAATAGCCTCTGTAGGGGTATTCCCCAGGCAAAAACTAATTAGAACTGTTTTAATGATCTTATTACTTGACCATGCCGAAAACTAAAGTAACCTAGTGTTGTTAATGAATTTACTGCTCTTTGAAAACTCTGTCCCCTTTCTGTCACTTATCTGACATGCTGTTACCTTTGCTTCTCAGTGACTGGATACACGGCCTTCTACCTTTCAAGAATATGTCTGTGCTTCAAAAAGTGTATTTTTTACATGGGATGGTTAATCAGTGGCCAAACAGAGTATGGAAGACAAGACTATGATCTAAGGGTCAAACTGAACTCCACTTAATACTTGTGAATTACTTTGTCTTTACTGCTAGCCTCAGTTAACAACACCCACTTTCCATACAGGCATGACCTGAATCTCTCAAAATCTTGGATTTCAGAAGTGATTTCAGGATTTATCCAGGTAGGTAGGGGTAGTGTGGACAATGAAAAAAAACCAAACAAACAAGCACAACATAAGTGGTAGCACAAATATAATTCAGTTCAATGTAAGCATGCTAAACCTTCAGTGAATACCCATAAGAAGGACTCAAAGACATGGGAGATACACTGAATGTTGAATGACTGCAGCCACACGGAGCTCTAGTTTCCCAAGCGCCTCTATGTAGATGAGTCCACGAAGTTGCAATTTAGACCCATAGTGTTAAAGCACGGTGGGTTATCTGGACAGAGGTTTAACTTAATCAGATTAGCACACTAAATGCACTGGCTATTCCTTACTAAGACCTTTCTAAATGTTAATTAGCATCTTCAATCGCCAGCCTAGATGAGGCTTCACAGGAAAGAGGCAATGATAAAACATTGGAGTGTTCTGAAGACACGTTGCCATTTAAAACTTTTTTTTTTCCTGGCTACTTTTGAGCAGCTCTGCTCCAGGCAATCTGTTTTCAATCCCACCTTCACATAGTAGATGTCCTCCATTAGCTATAAACACGCACACACAACTCTTGAGAGGCAAATTCTGCCATGAGGCACGTACACATGGCTCAGGGCTGCCTGCTGCCCAAAGCCTGCAACTGCTCCTGGCGTGGATTCCCCCTGCCCAAGACATCCTTGAGCAACGAACATCTGAGGATGCCCAACACACTGTCAGTGCTAAGTGGTTCAGGTCTTGGACACAAGAGGCTGCCAGTCACAACCTCAAGAGTTTCAGCGTTGTGACTCTGGCATGCTGAAGCACACAAAAGTGACCACGACGAGGAAGTTTCTTAGCTGGGCACGCACCCAGCGGGAGCACAGAAAACGCCTGGCCACGGGGTTCGCTCTGGATAAGCGATGACATCCTCTTCACCCTCCTGCTGCCTGTTGCATCGCCTCCCAATACACACCGTGCGCACCACAGAGACTGAGCAACAGACACAGTGAGAGACGGGAATTAACGTGGCCCCGATACTCGGCTGAACGCAGCCGGAACCATTCAACAACTCTTTGGGACCGACCTCTGAGCACGGCGCTCACACAACGAGCGCCACCGGGCACCAACCCAAACCCAGGCAGCAGCACCACGGCAAGAGGCTACGAAGCCCCCTCCGCAGCCCTCCCTCCCGACCCCCGGCAGGCGCAGCGGGGCCCCGCACTCACGTAGAGGGAGCGGACGGCGGCTCCGTAGAAGCGCAGCGCCGCGCTCAGCTCCAGCGCCGCCGAGCGCGCATCGTCCCCGGGCTGCAGCGCCGCGTCGCCGCGGGACGGGCCGTGCGGCAGCAGCCGCGGCCGCTCCGCCGGCANTTTGAACACCTCCAGGGACGGTGACTCCGCCACCTCCCTGGCCAGTCCATTCCAGTGTTTAATAACCCTTTCTGTGAGCAAGTGCCTCCGAATGTCCAACCTAACCCTCCCCTGGTGCAGCTTCAGGCTGTGCCCTCTTGTCCTGTCACAAATTGCCTGAGAGAAGAGCCCATCCCCCTCCTGTCTACAACTTCCCTTGAGGTAGTTGTAGAGAGTGATAAGGTCCCCCCTGAGCCTCCTCTTCTCCAGGCTGAACAACCCCAGCTCCCTCAGCCTCTCCTCGTAAGATTTTCCCTCCAAGTTGGGGAAACGCGGACACCAAAGTTGTCCCAGCAGCTGCAGAATCTCCAAGCGCTCCGCCAAGAGCACCGACAGCAACGTGAAACAAAACCGCGAATCCCTGTGCTGCCTTCAGAAGTCGTTTGGACTTACTAGTTGCTTACCATCGGGGGAAATGAAGAAATACACTGGAATGTGTTTCATAAGGTAATGTCACCAGTGTCGGAGCTAGCTGCAGCTGGTTGTAAAGTAAAACTGAAAAAATAATCTGTAAATGAAAACTCACTGATGATATGAGATACATAGAAAAGAAAAATGGGATATGTACATGTGTTCTTTCTGACCTTGTCTTCTAGTTTTATAGCCTAGCCTTGCTCCCAAGAAACACTCAAAGCAACTGAAGAACGGGTATATTTCATACATTTTTCCTAAAGCTTCCAAATTTAAAGATTAAATCTTGACCAGTAAAGTGTACACCGTGGTATTTCCACAGAGTGTTTACAGCAGAAAATCACCCAAGGGAAGGCATCTGAAAAGCTACACGCATGCTTTTTACATGTATTTTTACTCTTCTTTCAACACCTGCTTATTTTTTTCATAATTAAATACAATTTTGCATTTGATGAATCGTAAGAGCACAAGACACCCCAGAGTAGAGCTATAACCGTGCCTACGTAAAAGAGAGGAATACATATGTATAGTTAGTCATCGTTATTATCCCTAGAAAGTAGTCACAACTGACTTTTAGATTTCAGTGAAAACAGCTCTGAGGCAGGTAGTGTGGTGATCTAGAAGGAAGACAAGTCTTTTCTCCACACAATTCAGTTTCTCACTGTACTTTCACCCGCAGCCTTGCTCCGTATTTTAAGAGCCCATAAGACAGTAACTGATGGATTCAGGGATATCTGGCTAACCGCTGCTACAAAAGCAGTCTCTTGGCTGGATCATCACTGTATCTGAGCACAGTCACATCCACAAAGATACCTCAAAGATATGCAGCTCAGGTATCTTTCTCCTCATTGGACAAACTGTAACTTCTCACCCACACTAAATGTGTACACCAAAATACTCTGAACTGCCTTCACCACAAAATCACCCCCCTATTACAACTGCCCCTCTCCAGCATAAGCCTGTTTCCAAACCTGCAGGTCCTAAAGGTGAGACACGCTTGTGCAATGCAGCTCCATAGCAAATAGAAAGCCTAAAGTAACCGCTAAAGTAACCTCCAGATCCCCATATATACATTCACAGCATTAAAATGTCCATTTCTGTTGGGCTTGAAGTCTTCTATAGCCACATTTTCCCTCAATATGAAAGTCAGCCTCAACAAGGGGAAGATATAAGCACAAGAAGAAAACTCTGAGAGGGTAATGTTTTCCTGTCAGATCCAGATCATTTCCTATCATTAAGTCTAGAATTTGGACAATGAGGACCGACCGTGGGGAAGCCAGAAACTTGCTGTAGTAAATTTTAAATTTATTTGAAGGCTGAAGGGTTAAATATTTACATCTGCATGTTTTAAACACAAACTTATAGCCATGTTTTGGCAAATCCTTGGTCCATTAGTCAGTATATTGTGATTGTTTAGTCTACTTTTACCTTAAGAGTATTGCAGTGTTTCCGTTGTAGTTGAGTAGGTTTACCTTGTATGCAGCCCCTACTGTAAGGAGTAATGAGAATTGTTAGGTCTAAGGCTAAAAAAAATATTTTCAGTTGTCATTTCTAGCATGTTCAATAATTACCTGAAAAAGGAATGGAAAAAGCGTGCTTATTTGCAACATAATTAATTGGGAGATAGCAGTTGCTAACACCAACCAGAATGGAGAACATGAAAGACTTCAGCAAGATTTAAGAAGGGAAGAATGTTTTTAGATACAAACTGGAACATCAGCTGCTAACGCACCATCAGGAAAAATCTTCCAGAACGTAGCCAAGAAGAACATCACATTTTCAATGGACCATAAATCAGATATGACAGCAGTTTGCAAAGCAACAGCATCCCCATAGCAGTCACTGAGATCCTGTAAAACAAATGAGCAGGTTTTATTGTGTTACAAGGAGGTAAGTTACATTTTCCAAAGGGATATCACGACACTTCTTTTCCAGAGATCGCTTGTGAGATCAGAGATCTCACAGAAAAGTCATCACTGGAGAGAATTCAGAGCGAAACAATAAAAAGGATGAGAGGACCAGAGGGAGTGACCAGAGGGAATTGTTAAAGAACCAAACATGTATACTTAGCTAAATGATAATAGGAAAGAGATGTGATTAACATCTTCTGTCAAAGATATGCAGTGTCTTCAATTCAAACATCTGAAGAGTGCTACCAAACAGATGGAGGAATTATATGGGTAAGTTGGAGGAGTACAGATAACTAGATCAAAGTAACTAAACGAAACCATGAAACCAAGTATCAGAAAATGCTTACTTACCATGGAGCCTGTTTTCCGAAAAGTCATAGATTAGGCAGAGTGGAAGCAGAACGACAGCAAGCTTTACGTAGTCCAACATGGGGTTGGTTGGATTGCTAACAACACAACTGAAGGATCAATTCTGTACGTTATCATGGGATGAGACAGCTCAACAGATTTTGACCTGAGTTTCTATGTTCGTACAGTACTAAAATAGCTCACAGGTACACATGCGCATGTATTCAAAAACTTCCACTGCCTACAGGAGAGGAGATTTGGAAAAGGAGATTGCAGATACTGTGACTCTCCTGACCTTCTCAAGCTCCAACCCAAGGTTCTCTTAACAGAGAAAAGGGAGTTAGCATCTCATTTGCTGGCAAAACTGGAGGAAGGAAAGTAATGCCCTAGGCCTCCCCATGATGATCTTCTGTTGTCCAAAGATGACAAAGCATTGCAGTGGATGGATCATCAAAGGACAGAGTAACCATGTGGTAATAAACTGGAGAGAATCAAGCACTTAGGATAATGACAGGAAAGAATAGGACTGAGGTCTGCTGAGAAAGAGCATTTTTTAGAGAGACAAGGTCATGGGAATCAGAGGGTCACAAGCAAAGGCAAGTTTGCAGGAAGACCATGGAGTGAGCATCATAAATTTAAATTACTCTGTCTTGGAACTTAATGTTCATTGTTCATTAGAGCGGAACATGATGAGATTCCCTCTGTAGCCTGTACACGTACACGAGCCTGTATCTCTACAGAGGTCACGAGACTCAGGAACAACATCCAAAAAAAAGTGTATTTTGCAGTAGAACTCTCTACAGAAAGAGAACAATTTCAAAATGCTGTTAGATGCTCTTGAGAAGAGATACACATAAAGGGCAATATTGTATCTCACCCTCTGCATTAGTGCTGGGTACAGAAGATTGTAGAATTCCTTCTTTTTCTCTCGTGCTGAGATCTTGCAGTGCAACAAAAGGCCAAGCTCCTTGGGAACTCATATCCTGTAATGGAGAACAGCTGGGTCAGCGTGGGGATGTATTAACACTTGGCCAATGACTTGGCCAGCACAGAAGAGATAACACTGCTGCAAGATATTGGGACATAGCACTGACAGATTAGTAACTACTGCAGCAGGGCAAGAAGCATAGGACACACAATATCTCTCAGGCCCTCCCTAGGTCTGGTGCTAGGAGACACTGTTCACATTTCTAGGACTACCTTCATCTACTTCTGTTTGTCATTATTAGAACTGTTAACTAATTATTAGAATTATTAGAACTGTTAAGGGACAGAAAAAAATTACCATGGAGAAAGTTATGTGGTGAAGTTATACAGAAGTATGAACACTTTTCTTCATTCCAGTTTATAATTTCGGAAAAACGAGATGGAAAATGGAACAGAAAAATATGAGCATCACAGAAACTGGCTAGCTAAAAAAAGCAGCCGTACAACCCTCCCATCTGTCATGTAGCCACATGAGAAGTATGACACTTTAAATCTTTTAAAATATATTTTATCAGAATGTCCTTCTTATATCCTATCGCTTGCTGTCTTTCAAGAATAGAGTCAGTAATCCAGTAAGAATGCTAGGACTTCTTTGTAGCAATAGAGTTGTAATAGGGCAAGAAGGTAAATAATTAGTTCTCTATTAAAATATTCAGCAAACGCTAACTGCTACACCCACTCCAAGTCTTACTCGTTTGTTACTACCTAAAAGTTAAAGTTTTGTGCAACAAAAGACTCCAAATGGACAATAATAACTGACTCCACACTTTTAAAAAACACACAGGAGACAGGAAGACAATATGCATGACCAGTTTCTCATATATGCAAACCCCAATTACAATATGAAGGAACATTGTTTTTTAAACAATGGGCATGGGATGTGGAAAAGTTATTTGAATACGACAGGAAGACAGATATGGAAAAGGCATCCTTTATCCCCTATCTACTCCAAGACTTGAAGAAGTAACTACTCTGATATCTTGCTGTGCCAGATTTCAGAACACAGGGAAAATATAACTCCTTGTAGTCTGGTGATGAGATGGCGTTTAACATACCTTAAGTTAAAACATCACTTCACAGTGTATGAGGACTCAAACAAGAAGTATTGCTAAATTTTGTATTCTGTTTTGCTTGGGATCCAGCCTTCGATGGCATTGACTGTGAATTCAATGCAAAAAAGATGTTGCATTGAGTCCCAGCAGCAAAGCTTCTAGGTGACACCGAAGAAGAAAGGAAAGGTCAAGCACTGGTCGGATGCTAGTGATGGCTAGAAATTCAAAACTGAATGATTACGAGAGAAGCTCTGCCTCAAATTTTCTACA
>WEIS01057564.1:0-14926 GCA_013389965.1 Todus mexicanus | reverse complement strand
ATGGATGATTATAATTTCTGTTTTTTTTCCTTAGTAATAAAAATGAAATTAGTATGTACAAAACTCTTCTGCAACCACCCGAATTAATGAGGCCAAGTTTCCTGTAAATTTGTGTCCTTACTCTCTAATCTCTTTCCTGCTACCTGAGTACTTCCCAGAGGTCTTCCATGTCCCCTCTTCTGTGGCAGAGCAGGGTACCACCAGGTTCTGTAGCTACTTTGAAAGCTACGCTTGCTCACTGGCTAGCGAGCGCACATTTACTGGCTAGAGAGTGGCTGATGCCTCTTAAAATTAAGGGACTATGTTAAAAGTGCTTTCTCTCAATAAATGCAGTAATTTGTATCTCTGTCTCCTTTACTCAAATCACTCCCAGGAGCTTAATATCTTTTGAGATATCGAATCCTCTGAGAAATTTGGCTGAGCTTGACCAATGATTTCTTAAAATAAGAGGGGAACCTGATTCTTAAACTTCACTTCTACAAAGTAGGATGAGAGCTCACCCCTAGGAGGATGAGCTCATATCACACTTAATTTCCCTTGTCTCTAGATGATTCACAAAGAAAGCAATATGAAGAATGGCTGCAAGACACACAACAACTTCTTCAAATGCAGCAGAAGTACCTTGAGGAGCAAATTGGAGCACACAGAAAATCCAAGAAGGCGCTCTCAGCAAAGCAGCGTACAGCCAAGAAAGCTGGCCGGGAGTTCCCAGAGGAAGATGCAGAACAGCTTAAACATGTTACCGAGCAGCAGAGCATGGTCCAAAAACAGCTAGACCAGGTAATCTGAACTGATCACCTTAATACTAAGCTGTCATACTAGTATGATTCTTTGCTTTAAATCTTGCAGAAGGCGAGCTGAAATGCTTAAATACAGTGGAGCTTATTTAAAGGGTGATGCTCCCTGTTGTATTTTGCGTGCGTAACAGCATCACTCTGGATTACTGGTGACACTGGAGCTGTAGGAGGATATACTATGGCAAATATTATGACAAAAGGCTGGTTTAGTACTTTGGGAAGAGGGGAAATTGCTTGGCAAAATGACTCGCAGCAGAGTTCCTGGCACCACGAAAAGCGTAATTGAAGGATTCAGAGGAAAGTCTGCAGGACTTGAATGAACCTCGTAACTCTGTCTTTTTCAGTATCCTTATGTAATCAGAACCCCTTGGTTACATGCCAGTTAAGTGTTACTATTTGAAAATCTTGTTATATCTTTATTGTTAGTCTGGTTTTATGATCTGTCTAGTCCCCAGACTCTGATTATCAGCGTGTTATCTGTTAATGTATCATGGAATAACATACGTCAGAGGGATATCTGGAGATCGCCTAGTCTACTGATCCATCAGAACTAGCTTCATGGTTAAATTAGATTGCTCAGTGCCTTGTGAATCAATTTCTCTAAGTCTCCAAGGTAGAGATTTCTGGGCCCCTGTTCCAATGTTGCACTGGGTTTTGGTTTTCTTTCTTTATTTTGGAATTTCCCTTGCTACATCGTAAAACAGTGATTGAAGTAAGTGAGATTTAAGTTAAACCTGTGATAGCTCTAAAAAATCTGTGCTTTGGCCAACAGCATCAAATGCTGTCTTCCTCAAGACATTGTTTATAAATTACCTGGCATGATTGTCAGCATCAGCTAGACCTGCAAAACATGAAGATGCTTTAGAGTTATCCTTTAGTAATATGACGGGAAAAATTGGCAGCAGGCTGCTTGGAATGAAGTCCTAAGTGATATCTGACCCTCGAGTTTTTGCTCCTGTGTTGCTTCAGGACAAAGTACACCCTGGATGGAATATTAGTTGGCTCATCTTTTCATTACGTGGAAGAGGGATGAAGCAGATAAATCATGTCTGTGTCATTTCTTTCATTTTTTTTTCCCCCTTCCACAATGATTCACCAAGTATAATAAATGCAAAAAAATTCACTTTAACCAATCTTTATGATACTTATGTCAGTCTAGTCTTACAGTGGAGTTATGGAGAAGTACCAGCTGCTAATCAAGGCACTGCTGGCACATTCGCTTACTGCCCCATAATTAAGAGCCTTTTATTTTTTATTTTAAAACTTAAGTTTCATATACTGCTGGTAAATCCCATCCACTCACCCTTCAACTACTGATTTAGACCAGCCATCTGCATCCTAAACAGCACTTCTGTTACATACCTGGTAGAAACCTAAAGAAGGTTTTATTAAAGTACATTTTTAAGGACCTTCTGTTTGAAGCAATTCTTCACTCTCTCAGATCATATCAAGTAATTTTTCTGTAATCGAGCTTCTGTTAGTTTTTGAACAGGACAAAGTCTCCATATGTCTGTATAGAGAAAAGAGCTCTCAAATCCCCGTCCTGGACACGGGCGCGGAGAAACCGGAGCTGACTTTGTGCAACACGAGCAGCTTACGTCTGACAGGGTTATTAGCTCAGGCACAGAGCCAGGCAGACACTACCATATTGTCACTGCGGCCAGGGCAGTGGAGCTGCTTTGATCTGGCACCGTGCCTGTGCTAATAAGCTCTGCCTTTGTCTCTCCTGCACTGTTAAAATCACCAGGTCGATCTGCGCAGGTCGGCTCAGATCCAGCTGGGTGTAGTCAGGGGCCAGTCCTTTGAGATCTCAACTGATTCCAAGGGCAGTGACGTGGCCAATCCACAACTGCAGATCCCGGGAGGGTGTGATGCCCTCCCTCCCTGCGAGGATTTGGGTGCCTCACGGCATAGGCATGGAGAGCCAACACAGAGAAGGCCTGGAGCACTGGACTGTGCAATGCAGATCAATCCAGTTGGTGGCTTTATGCGGTGGCACTGTTTATCTGGCTGTGTCTGTGCCAAGCCAGAGCTCGTAAATCATCTTGGACCTGAAATTATTGTGTAAATAGCCCTTTGGGTTCCTCTGTCCTGCTTTCTGGAGTGTGTCCTGAAATATCTCTGTTGTCCTGAGCTTTCTGGCTTGTCCCTTGCCCCAGATAAAGAATGATATCAAATATTTTAAATCATGTTATGGACTTTTTCTACCAGTACAAACAGCACACGGAAGTTACGGAAATCATAATCTAATGAACAGAAGAGAGAGATTTTTCCATCATGTATGTGTTGCTAACCAGTGGCTTACAAGTCCTTTTTTAGAGAGCCAGTGTAGTGTTGGGTGTCTGTTGTGTTTCTGAAATGCTCTTTCATGTCTGGTTGACACTGTCATGTCCTTCCATTGGCTTCTACTGCTTGCCTTAAAAAAAAAAACTGGTAGGCTTAAACTAGTGTATAAGTCCAGTTTATTTTCATCCTAAAATTTAAAATTTTCAAGCATTTTCATCTGCTGTGTGATGTTTGAGGATCTGCCTGCGAATAAATGGGAATCTACCTCACTCTTTTCCTGCAAACTTTTCCTTTTCAATTACATCCTTTAAAGTTTCTTGCTGATGTGTGAAGATTGTTCATTTCACTGTTTCCTTCTTCCTGTCTGCTCCGAACTATTGTTATCCTGTGCGTGGATGATAAGATCTGTAGGACAAGGATCGCTATTGGTTTAGGTTTGTATATTCTCCAGTACTGTGCAGTCTAGGTATGTAATTAGAACTTCGAGATACTGTTACATTTTTCTGAAATTTTGGGGTGGATAGTGTTTCTAATGAAATAATGGCTATTTAGCCTTAAACCAGGAGAGAAATAAGACTCTGCAGAAATACTGGTTTTGCCTGAGGTTCATTGTCTACTGAAATTATAACAGCGAGTTACATGCTTTGTGCTGCTTACAGAGTCAGTAGATGTCTGAGATGAATAATGACTTTTTTAATTTTTAGATTCGAAAGCAGCAGAAAGAGCACGCAGAACTAATTGAGGAGTATCGAATCANACCTCTTCAGCAGTCTCCACAGCATCAGCAGCAACAAATGGGGCAAATTCTGCAGCAGGGTTCTGTGACCTCGCCTCCTGCCACAAATTTTATGCAAAGCAGTGACCGAAGGCCAGTAGGACCTACGACGTTTGGACCTGATGCCTCTGCTGTTCCAGGTGGAGCCCCTAATTTCCATAACGTAAAACAAACTCATGGGAATCTCCCTGGGGCTGCCTTTACGCAGAACCAAGTCAGGCCTCCATTTCCTCCTGCTGGACCTTCATCAACAGCACTCAGTAGTGGTGCGCCATGTGGTTCGGACACTAGTGTGCCCCAGGCTGCGAACTTCCCTGGATCAAGCCAGTCTCTCATCCAGCTGTATTCTGACATCATCCCAGAAGAGAAAGGAAAAAAGAAAAGGGCACGAAAAAAGAAAAAGGATGATGATGCCGAGTCAATAAAAGCCCCGTCAACTCCACATTCAGATATAACTGCACCATCAACTCCAACCGTTTCTGATTCTACCTCCACCCCTACAGTTAACACCCCTTCACGTCACCAAGATGAGCAAGAGTCAGTGGAGTTAACGGGCCCATCAACATCAAACACAGGAGAGAGCCAGAGCTCTCCAGAGCTGGAATGTAAGCTCCCCAACAGCAGCCTGCCCCAGAAACAGCCCAGTGTAAATACAGAGACTGAAAAGGCTAAACCAGATCCACCTACCAGCATTCAAGAAGTTAAACTAGAAAAGGCAGAAACTGATCAATGCTCAGGTCAAGCTGAGCCTAAACCAGAAAATCCCAGCAGTATTAAGGTGGAAGAAGATAAGGTCACATCACAACCTGCCTCTTCAGCTCAGAGTCCAGCACAACCTGCTAGCGTTCCAGCAGCCAAAGGGGAGTCAGGGAACGAATTGCTGAAACACCTGCTTAAAAATAAGAAGTCCTCATCTCTTCTAAATCAGAAGTCGGAGAACAGCAGCCGAACAGAAGAGGAGGCTTCTGGGGATAAGAAGTTACAAGAGAAGCAGAATCCAGCTGAAGGAATGGTGAGCCTGTTACTGGTTTTGTTGTATAGTGGTCAACTATCAAAGGCTAGTTTGTGCCTTTACCATGGGCATTTGTGAAAAGGTGGGGAGATAACCTACCTACACAAGAATGGAATAAACAACTTGGAGGAATTTTTACCTCCCTTCCAGCCTTTACCCCAAGTAAATAACCTGCGTTACAAAAAGAACAGATTTGAATATGACTTCATATGTTAGTGCTTTCAGAAATTATTTAAATCTCCCCAGACAGTGAATAGGCATGGGACTGGGCTTCACACCTCTTCATCTTGGAGTGTTCTATGAGTGGACCAAGCCCATGCTCATTTTTTGCCTGTGAAAATCCTATATTGCCTCTAATTTGGGTAGATACTATGCTCCAGGGTTTTTATCTGAAGTGTGAAATTGTTTTATCTCTGAAAATGGCTGGATTTTTGTATTACAGAATAGTTCTGTAATTAATTTTACTTTAATGGAAGGGAGCGTTAATTTTTTTTGTTAGTGGCATTGTATGATTTAATAATTTATTAGGTTCTTAAGAGCACTTCTACAGACAACTGTTTTCTGTGTAGGCAGAACACACTTTACACGTAGATTTATTGGTAATTTTATTGTAATCTTTAATCTCTCATCAGTTTTGGTTTCTGAGTGCCTAATTCTAAATGCGTCCATGAAACAAAACTGAAACACATTCAAAGTTAATAAAGACGGCTAAAAATAAAGATGATTATGAACAGCAGATAGCTTAGGTAGATGTTAAAGATCCACAGTTAAAACACGTGATGGGAATAGAGGTGAGAGTACTCGTGGTAGGGGTTGTGTAGAGCTGTGTAAAATAATAACTGATAAAAAGAACTTGTACTTTTGGTTTGCCACTGTCTGCTGCGTTTCCAAGTCCCCTTCTGATGGCTTTTATGTGAAGGATGGCTTTGCAAATTCGTACTGAAAGTCGTTAAGCAAGTGGTACAATCCAGAAGTGTTTCACAATCCTGGTTTTGTTCCTGACCTCAAAATACATTTGTATTCTATTAACTTACACGCCTTTTTCTGTCACCAAGTCTGCCTTTCATTATGCCCTCGTGAAAATCTCTTAAGGTTACACACACACGTAACTTTATTTTAGGGGTTATTTAAAAGAAAATGTTTCTGCTGTTGAGTTTTTAATGATATTTCGGGGTGTCCTTGATGTTAATGGCAAGTCATAATCCTGTGTGCAGGGACAGTGCAGCAGGTACAGTTGCCAGTGAGACAGCAGAGTAAATAAACCGTAAAATATAGTTTGTTACCAATGAGATTTATTAAACGTGCCTGTTCTTTTAAACTATCATGCGGTAAAATTGAATGAACCGTATATTAAAATGTCCAAAAATCTGCTTCACTTCCTTTTTCTACACCAGCAAACTGTAGGAAACCAGATGCAAGGTGCATTTGGGTGTAGTAACAGCCAGCTTCAGAGAACAGATGTAGGACCTGAAACCAAGAAACAGAGAAATAAGCGAACTCAGAGGACAGGAGAGAAGGCAGCTCCTCGGTCCAAGAAGAGAAAAAAAGAGGAAGAAGAGAAGCAAGCTATTTACCCGAACGCTGATACATTCATCCAGTTAAAACAGGTACAGATGCTGGGTAATACATTAAGAGGACACTTGAAAGAGTGGACGAAAATGATCGTTGGGTTTGAATTTTAAGCACAGGGTGGAGAGAATGAAAGCTTCCACATAACTAGGAAATTTAGAGCTTTGGGCTTATTTCCATTTGGAAGATCTACTGACATGGCAGGCATCTGGTAGTCTCAAAGCTGTGGAGTTTCTGGCAGCCTCGGTGGCTGAGCTGTGGCTCATGTGGTCAGGGGACCATTTCCCTTAACAAACAGAGAGGCCTGTTGGTTGGCACCGTTTTCAGATAGTGGGTGTAAATTCCAATTATTTTAAAAAATATTAGAAGCCACTCCACTGATATTTGGAAATTTGCAGTGCTTCTATATTACAGTTAAATTAATTTCTGACTTCTTTTTCTTTTAATATAGCAACTTTCTCTTCTGCCTTTGATGGAACCGATAATTGGAGTGAGCTTCGCGCACTTTCTTCCCTATGGCAGTGGCCAGCTCAATGGTGGGAATCGACTTGTGGGAAGTTTTGGTAGTGCTACTCTTGATGGGGCTTCAGATTACTACTCCCAGCTCATTTACAAGGTACGGCTTTAATCTGGATTCCCATTGGGTGCTCTCTGTGGGAAAAGAGGTTCATGACATGAGTAACTCTAGTTGGTTAGAGTTCCTGCCTGTCGTGCCACCAGAAGAAAAGTATTTTCTGTTGCTAGACTAGAGATGGTGCAGTGGTGAAACAGTCACCATTGGTTTATTCTCTGAAAGTGGAGACCAGTTCTGGAAACTGTGCGGTAAACTAATTAAAAACGACAAGTATTCCATTTACAAATGGATACTAAATAGTGAAAACTGTAATTACAGATTTATGGAGCAGAAAAGGCTGAATTTTCAGTACTTTGCAAAGTCATTGAAAGCATTAAAGCATTTCTTAGTGGGAATTAAATGGGAAATAGACTTTCCTCGTTTGTCCACTAAGCCCTAACTAAGAACCTGAGAACTCTGAACAAAACAGGCTGCTTGTTGATGAGCTAATAACCCGCAGAATTTAAAACTTGGTCTCTGAGATCAGAGTGGCAATATTGGGAAAGCAGCGAGAAGGTGAATAGGCAGAATCAAATTTGCTGCTTGGCTACCCCGATATAAAAACTTTAGTAACTTACTAAAAACCGGTGGTGTTTACTCCAGCCTTACATGGCACATAAGCTGAGAATGTGACCTAGCAGAAATAGCTGCTGTGGTCAGAGGTGAATAGTAAGAATCGGCTTTGTAGGTGTGACTGCAACAAGAACAGATACTGAAGTTCTCATTTAATTTTCGTTTAAAATATGGGCAGTTAAGTCAGCTAGAGAATGTGAACTTGCAGAGTATCTGCTTCTCTATGGTAACCACTTCAGGGAAAGCTCACCATGTGCTAAATGTGAGGTAACTTCGCTTTTAGTGAAAATCAGGTAAGCTGTCCTCTTTAGTGGTGGTGGAGGGTCACTGGGGAATAGCTCTCTCCACCTCAAATTCACACCTTGGCTTAAACTTTAGGAACTTGTTGGGGCTCCCAGACTGTTCCTAAAAATGTTCTTTGTGCTTTTCAGTAAATAATTTAGCTATATCTTCTTTTGGCAATTCATTACTCCTCCTGTAAACTATTCCTCTGATAATGCCATTGATATCAGAAACCTTGTATCTTTTATAGTAAGTACTTCTATGTATTTGGTCACAAGCTTGAGAATTAACTATTGCCGCTTATCGGCGCTACCTCTGTTTGTAAAGAGATGGGAGTGAGTTACATTATCTAGTGCTAGAACCTGGCAAGTTTTCACCCTGCATTCCATGGCTGATCTGCTGTTCTTTAATCTTGTGCAGCAGAACAATCTGAGCAATCCTCCGACGCCCCCAGCCTCCCTTCCTCCCACACCACCACCGGTGGCGTGCCAGAAGTTGGTAAATGGCTTCGCAACCACCGAGGAACTTGCTGGCAAGGCTGGTATGTTAGGAGGTCATGATGGTAAGACTAACACCTATTGTTTCTGTAATAAATGAGTCAAGTTTGTAGCAAGTTACAAAATAATAGTTAGCTGGGGCCCTTTTCAGTTGCTATAGCTATCTTTTATAAAACCAATACACCCAGACTCTTTAAGGTTGTAATCATTATTACCCAGCTTCATTTTACACCATTGTAATGTCAAAGGACAGCCTTTTCTCTATTCCTTTGCACAGGGAGGTGGTGGAGTCACCGGCCCTGGAAGTGTTTAAGAAAAGATTGGATACTCCACTTAGTGGCATCATTTAGCTGGTGTTGTGGTGTTAGGTCATAGGCTGGACTCGATGATCTCGGAGATCTTTTCCAGCCTCAATAATTTTGTGATTCTGTGAAACACTCTTAAGAAATGAAGAAGAAAACCTTAAAATCAATTTTTTAAGTCCAGTACAAATGACTAACCAGATAGTTGAGTGAGCTCACAGGCATTCTACCTGAAATTGCATCCTCAGCAGGCTTTGTAAGCAGTCAGCATGTATTTTCTGATGCTTGTAATTTGGTCAATTAGGAGAGCTCTCTATTGAATAAAACTTTACGCTGCCTCTCAGTAAGGCTGACTGTTTAGTGATTAAAATCCTTTTTTCCCCCAGCCTTTTTCTTTTGTTGTTACAAAGTTGGAGGGTTTTGTTGTTGCATTTCAAGCAAAACAAAAATCCCCTCATCCTGCCAGAAGGCACACTCAAAAGCCTTTTGAGCCCTTTTTGCTCAAAATTTGCAGGTTTTTGTAAATATAGAGATTAATAGTGAACGGTCAGAAATTTTTGAACTAGAAGTGGATGAGAGTGGTATTACCATCTGCTGCCATGCCTTGGTTGTATCAGGGAGCCACCGATACCCCACTACACAGGATGTGTATCAGTGGCAGAGCCGTACAGATGTCTCACTGTGCTGTGTGTTTCTGTTTTCAGTTACCAAAGCTCTGGGACCAAAGCAGTTCCAGTTGCCTTTCAGACCACAGGATGATTTATTAGCAAGAGCAATGGCTCAGGGCCCTAAAACTGTGGATGTTCCCGCTTCGCTTCCAACGCCACCTCACAACAATCAGGAGGAGCTGAGGTAGGTTTTCCTTGACATCTTCAAAAACATATTTGGAGCAGATGTTTTGATCTTTTAGTAGGAGATGAGACTGAAGCTGTGAAGAAATGAAATCCATTGCACACAGCCACACAATACAGAAATTGTAATGGGATAATTTGTCCTTGTTAACTCTTAGAATTCCACATGCAGAGAGCAGCATAGTGAAATAGGTGACTTCTGCCATTGCTGGACTCTAGAATCTGTTAAATTGTTCAGAATTCATTACCTTGCTCTCGTAAAAGTGGAAGAAAACTATACAAATTGGTATTTTTCTTGGAGCAGCACAGTACTGTTACACAGTGACAGTACCTGGCTGCTGTACCAGACAGCAGGACTGTGCCTGAGTCAGCCCCAAAACTTCTCAGCTCTCCTCAGCTTCTGTTACCATGTGAGAAATGCTTGTTAGAATGTGAGTCTCCCTACAGAGATCTTCCTTTTCACCTCCTTTCACTTGCATAACCAAAAATTGTGTCTTTGAGGCACTGAAGCCTGTAGATGGACAGGGGGAGATGGATCGGTGAAGACACTTAAATCATTTAAATATTAAATACCAATTTTTTACCCAGATAGATGGAGCCATGGGAAACGGACAGTTCTGTGATGGAGCCTGGGCTTTGTTAGTGCCTGTGTTCTTCTTTTCTTTTCTCTTTCCCAAGAAGCTACAGTGTGCAATGGAGCACGAGATACCCAGAAGTGATGACCCACCGCATAATGGTGTTCCATAAGTTGTAGCAAGAAGCAAGTTGATTATAGCTCCTTGTCACGATTGATAACTTTGGCTTACAAAAGATTTTTTAGGCAATTTCCAAAACAGCTTTTTTGGCTTTTGTTCCAGGGTTCAAGATCACTGTGAGGACAGGGACACTCCTGACAGCTTCGTTCCTTCTTCCTCTCCTGAAAGCGTGGTGGGAATGGAAATCAGTCGGTATCCAGACTTGTCGGTTGTAAAGGAGGAGAACCCCGAACCTGTACCATCTCCCATCATTCCCATCCTACCCAGCAGTACTGGAAAAGGTGAGAGTGCAGCAGAACAAACAGCTACAACCAGGGTTTTTTTTCCCCCACTTTCATATATGTGTAGGATTGACCTAGTGTATTTTGTTTTATTTTCAGGTTCAGAAGCCAAAAGGAATTATATAAAATCAGAACCCGGTTCAGGAGCGTTACCTGGTTCTGGCTTCTTTGCCTCTCAGCTTGGACCATCCCAGAATGGTCCGAAATCTGGCCTTATATCTGTAGCAATTACTTTACATCCCACAGCCGCTGAGGTAAAAGAAATAAGCTTGTAATACTTACATAAAGTACAACAGCAGTTAATCGTGTATCTAGTGAATCTGAAGGGCTTCTAGCATAGCATAATAAAGCAGCTGTTGCAATCTGCTAATAATTTAAATAATCTTAACTACCTCTCTGATGAAAACAAAGGCATGTTTTTATTATTGTTTTTAGAACATTAGTAGCGTTGTAGCAGCATTCTCCAACCTGCTCCACGTCAGAATTCCCAACAGTTACGAGGTTAGTAACGCTCCAGACGTCCCATCCTCCATGGCAGCCGCCAACAGCCATAGAGTGAACCCATCTATGGAGTACAGGCATCACTTGCTACTTCAAGGTCCTCAGGCAGGATCCATGGGACCTGCCAGGATCGTAGGGTCCTACGGACTGAAGCAACCTAACGTGCCGTTCCCCGCAAACGGCAACGGTGAGTGGGCGTTAATTCTTTCCAATTTTCAGTACCAAATTTTCCACTGAGTCATTGTTAATGCATTTCAGCCTCATATATCCATGGTCTAGAATTAAGCAATTGGTTCTTGTTCTAAATAATACTTTTGTCTTCTTACACGATCAGTACATGCGGACCTGCTCCTGATGATTACCGTAACTTAATAGGTCTGATCCATCTCTTGATTTCCGTTCTGTTATCTACATCACTGTCAGTGAGGTGTTTCTTCCAGTAGTTCCCAACATTATTAGGTTTTTATGTCCAGTCTGATTTTAAATCAATCATTCTGGGTCTGTTTAGCCTGGAGAAGAGAAGATTGAGAGGGGATCTGATCAGTGCTTATCAATATCTAAAAGGCGGGTGTCAAGAGGATGGCGCCAGACTCTTCTCCGTGGTGTCCAGCAAGAGAACAAGGGGCAACAGGCACAAACTGGAAAACAGGAGATTCCATGTGAACATGACAGAAAATTCTCTGCTTTCAGGGTGATGGAGCCCTGGAACAGGCTGTCCAGAGGAGTTGTGGAGTCTCCATCCCTGGAGATACTCAAACTGTTCCTGAGCAGCCTGCTCTGGGTGACCCTGCAGGGGTGTTGGACTCAATGATCTCCAGAGGTCCCCTCCAACCCTATCATTCTGTGATTCAGAAAGATTGTTCCTATGCTGGAAGACCTGACATAGTTGTTGAAGCCTGTATTCCTATGTGGCTTTAGTTACTCATTTCTTATGCAAGAATGTATTTTTGCACAGTTGGGTTTGGTCTAATTTAAACAACTTCCCTGTCAGGACATAGTTTAGAGTTTGCCTTCCACGCCCTACCCAGGTGGCCGCTTCTAACAGACTTCTCTGTTTCCTAGGTATAGCTGGCTATAAGGATCACAGCCAGAATATCGCAGAAGGCTCAGCATTGAGGCCTCGATGGTGCTCTCATTGCAAAGTTGTGGTTCTTGGTAGTGGTGTGCGGAAGTCCTTCAAAGACCTGCCTTTCCTTAAACAGGTACTGTAGAGGCTGTGCAGCTTCTTGCGTGTAATGGAGAATGAGTAAAGAAAGGCAACGAAGACTACGCTGATTCCACTCCAAGGTTTCTTTGTAGTCTCCCTTTGATGTGTCTCCTAACTCAAGATGGGCCATTCAAGCACACTCGTAGTACAAATAAGAAATGTCAAAGTTGTTAACTTGTATAAAACAGAAGTTTCATCAATAGGTTCCATATATGGCAGCTTCCTAAATTCTGCTGCTCCCTTTCTTCCGTGACCACTTCAGGGACCTTAATTCAAACGGGGTTATTTGTAAGGCCGCGTCAGAAGGTATTGTAAGAGCAAGAACACTTGTGCTCTTCTTGAGCAGGAATCAGATTTCAGTCTCAGTCTCTTGCACTTGCATTGGGAACTGTCATTCGTTCAAGAAGTGCCGTGGCTCTTTTGTTGAGATTGAGATAATTTTGTAACAAAGGGCTATAGTCAAAATTTATATACAAAACTAACGGGCTGGAGAGCAATGAATTCCCAGTAATGATCTGCAGATGGGTCAGTAGGTAAAAGTGTGAGCTGTCTTTGATTCGGCTGATATGAGATGTTCTTTTGCCATCTAAAGATGAAAGAAAATGGATTTTACTTTGCCAGTGTAGCTATGGAGCAGATGGGTCCATGCTATAGAATGCTTTATTTTGATAATTGAGCTGCTGTTAAAAGGCAAGAAATGCTGAAGAACAAGGTTGTAGAAGGTGGTAACGTTGGGTGTCAGATAATCAAGTATTTATATCGCAGTATTCCTCGTTATTTCACAAATGTTCCACAAATAAAGAGTTTCTAGCCGGATTGGAAGATTGTTTCATGACACTTGTATGTGAAGAGTGGTATTAAAAAGCACTTCTGATAATCTTCCATGTTTGATTCTCAGGATTCCCAAGAAGGCGCTGATAAAATGAAGGATATCGTGTTCTGTAGCAACAACTGCTTTGTTCTTTATTCAGCAGCTGTGCAAGCAAAAAACTCTGAGAACAAAGTAAGTATCGAACACTGGTAGACCCTAGAGAGCAGAAATTACTGCAGCTACTCTTTGAAGAACAGAAAAGGGGGTGAGGGGGAAGTTTTCACTTCATTTTAGAGGTTTATAAATGAATTGCTCTAGATTCAGATGTGAGATTCTGAACCAGCAGCATGAAGTAAAATTCCTGTTTGCAGAACTTCTCTGGCAGAGATGCTCAGCAGAGCAGTTGCCACCTTTTGCTGTCCTCACAGGCTTTGAAGATGCAGCCTCAAGAAAGTAGTCGTTTAAGTTCTCTGGGCATTGTACAAAACCACAGATATATCTTTGAGGGCTGTATTCTGCATTTTTATTTGGTTGATAGGGAAGAATAAAAATAATGCCAACTGTTCAAATGATAACTGAACAGCAAGTGTGCAAAAAGCCTTGTATTTGTTCAGTGTCACTGGAAGAATGCAGTCCTGTTCCTAGTAAAGCATTAATCACCAGAACACCAGTGAAGAGCCTGCTCACTGGCAGTGACAGGGAAAAAGAAGTTCTAATTTTTGTGATTCTGTGAAATAAGATGTTTGTTCAACTGAAAGTGAAATTGGGCCAGGGATTTTTGTCAGGTAGTCTTGAATAGTACATTGTAGTTTTCTATCTACAGAAACGGTGAGGGTTACACGACACCATAAGAGAAGTGCAGCATGTCCACACTGGGCATTATTTCTTGCTCTGTCCAGGTTCTTTCTGCTTAAAAGGAAGAAAACTTAAATTTATCTGCTTCTTTAATCATTAAAAGTGGAACAGTTTTCATTCAAGGCTAAACGATACTGCTGATTTTATTTTCGCAAAGATAAAACTTTTGAGTACTTCTTTTAACTAGCTTGGTGTCTACTTTTTCTAGTTTGAATGTACCTAAAGCAGTGGACAGAAGAGGCCATGTGCTTCAAGCGTTACCTAGCCAGTGCTTTCTCACAGTCCCATATTTACTATAGAGCTTGCAGCCTTCCTTCAAGTGCATCCTGCTTAGTTATTCAGAAGAAATTCAAAAAGAAACAACATGGAGGAGCAGATAAATGTGTGAACATCCACGTCTGCTCCATCTCTGGGTGTGTTCCAGGCCAAGTTGGATGGGGCTTTGAGCAACCTGGTCTAGTGGGAGGTGTCTCTGCCCATGGCAGGGGGGTTGGAACGAGATGATCTTTAAGGTCGCTGCAACCCAAACTATTCTGTGATCTTTTTAGCATCTCATGTAGCTCCTTTTCACTAGTATTTGAACAGGGTAACATTTCTGCACAAGTGCAGCAGGATGTCCAGGATTAAGTTAATTAAACATTATATTCAGCCTCTTGATCCTTCCATTTACTTCTTCAAGATTAATCGTACAAACCACATTAAGCACTTCCTGCACTAAACTTCCTTTGTTGTTCTTGGTTTTGTACCTTTTTGTTGTTGTTGTTTTTAACAAATCTCTGCCCTACAGGAATTTCCTCTTCACTTATTTCCAGGAAAAATACATGGCATTAATTCCAAATCCTCTCCTACTACCAAATAATACGATTCTTACTCTTGAAATGAATTGCATGACCCATATTTTAAGATTTAGTTTGTGTTGTAACAAAACTTTCTAAAAATACCGAAGAACTAAAATCTGT
>WEIS01057561.1:0-10117 GCA_013389965.1 Todus mexicanus | reverse complement strand
TCTTTGTTGTTGTTGTCGTCTGAGCAGTGCAGAGTTGAGCTGAAAGTTTTAAATTGATGCTTTTGAGTGATTGAAAGCATACTTGGGTTTTCTTCCCTTGGTGTAATAACTTGGTGGGCATTTTCTTTGTGCCTTGTTAGGCAGTGTCTTGTGGATGAGGCCTATACTTAGCAGAGGATTTTAGATTTTTTTCCCTTATTTTGATGCATCTCTGTGCTGGAAGTGATTTGTATGCAATGTGCGTGGTTAATGTTGGCTCTTACCAGAAGAGCAGGTGAATTACCTGCAAAAGAATTTTGGAGGGAGAGATGCTAATGACTTGGTTTTAAAGCATTTTTAATTGATTTTTAACTTCAGAATTCCAAGTGCATAAATACATAAAAATTGAATCGGGTATTTGATATTGAGTTGTTTAGGAATGGAAAAGTAAAAGCGGCCTTACTTTATTGCAAATTCTAACTTAGAAGAAGATTGAGTGAATTCTCAGACATCTCAGTTATTTGACAGTAATGTTTTCAATATAAAAGTGCAAGGGTATTTATTTCATCTGAGTGTGAAGCCTTTGGCTGGTGTGCAGATCACATTTAGTCAGCCTTTGTAAATGCGATGTGGAAACTTTCCTCTTTCCCAAACCTACCTAGGTTTGTGTCTCTAGAATTAGAGCTCTAACCCAGTCTCCAGTGTAGTGTAGCCTGTTTCATTATACCACTTTATTTCCACTTTTTACCCTTCATAGAGCCATCTCTCCTTTTGTTTTTTTGTTTGTTCTGTTGGTTTTTTGTTTTGATTTTATGTGGGGTTTTATTTAGTTCATTTTGTTATTGAACAACATGGAGCTTTTGACAGGTTAAAAATAAGGCCTTTCTTTAAAAAAAAAAAGTACTATGAAAAGACTAATTGATGCATTCTGCTTTCTTACAGGAGAGCAAGAGATTTAGTGAGTCTAGTGGATGATCAAAGAGTAGAAGGGAAAAAACAACAGTCAAGGCAAATAAAGCCATTTCAGTGAAGCTGAAATGAATGAATTAGTTGCCTGCATATTCCTTGCTGAGGGCATCAGGTTGGTTTCCATATCAACAAGCTGATAAACAAATCACAAGGACAGGAACTGCACTGACAATGTACTGAACTCCTAAAAGACATGAATTCATTTAACAACAAAAAAAAAAGGGAAAAAAAAGATGAAGGAATGATGATTACATAGAAGTAAGCTTGATTTACATACCAAACAATAGGATGGAAACTATGAAAAACGAATTAACAGAGTGGTGGAAATGTGATGTGAAGGGCAAGATTCATCTTGGTTTGGTGGAGCATTAAAGTTCACTAGGGTTTCTTGGAGGAGTCAGGAATCAGGAACATAAAAATGATCCAGTTGGTATTAGTGTGTAGAGAGAGGGGCTGAATAACAAGGGGATATTTTGCTGATGAAAGGCTTACTTGGAATTACTAAAAAAATATATATATCACTAAGGACAACTGTAGAAGAATCTCATGATACTGAAGATTCTATTCCACAGTTTGACTTGATGGAAGGCAGGGCATCTCCCTGAGAGTTTTTTCGGCTAATTTCAGCTAATGTTCTCTCCTTTTGTTCCTGGCTATGCCATCCTGCCTTTTCATGTTTTAGTACTGGTATCCCTTGATGTTATGGTGAGGTGCTGCAAGGAATTGGTTGGGCCCCACTTAATCCGAGAAAACAGAGAATAAAGTTAAGTGAGTAGATCTTGGATACAAACTGTTATGGTCCTAAGCTGTGTCTACATTAAGGATTGCTAAAAGAGCTACACCTGCACTTTTGGTTTAATGTGAGTGTAGTTGATGTATATATGCAATACCCTATGTGCATTTCATAACTCAAAATCTTGCACGGTGATGTGCAGTGGGATGACTGGATTTTGGCCAGAATGCCAAATGGCAGATATTTTCCCTCTTGCCCTCATTCACTAGGTGACACGATGTGATGGGATATATAACTGTGCTCTCTTGCCATGGAGAAGTGGGTGTGTTCCTAGGGCTTCGATTTAAGATACAAGTATAGGGAAAATATTTCTCCACTTCCTGTATTCAAGATGTGTAGGGAGAGAGAGAGAGAAAATTCTCCCAGTTTTTTATTGACAGGTAATAAGCAAGTTTGGCTATGACAGCTGAAAAAAGGATCACTGTGTGTCAAAGCAGGGAGTGAAAAGTTCACGATAGCAGCTGACTTGTCTAGTTTCAGTCCAAAGCTCTTTGAAGTTACTGAATTCTAAATTCTCATTTACAAACTAAATATTTACAGTGCAAATGTTTGTGGTTTTAGTACAAACGCCTCTGAAGAAACATTATTTTTTTCATTGTACAAAGAACTTAAATTTTATCTGGGAAGATGGTGAACAATGGTCCTACCATTTCTCTTTTAGTTTTCATCATTTTTCACTTTTAGTTTTAATGTAGTGAAATATTCTTTGATACTTGCTTTCAGCATTTTGTTCAATTCACAGGTGTGTAGATCTGCACCTTTTAATAGGATCTCAAAGAGCTGTTTGAAAGTCATGGTTCTGTGTACCGGGCCTCCTCCAGGGCAATGCTGAGCAACTACAGCTGGAGACACTGCCAGGGCAGACCTCTGTGAGACTCCTCAGCCCTGAAGAGCTACCCAGCAGCAGCACGCAGTCCTGGCTCAGCTGCTTTCCTGGCCTCTTGAGAGTCTGTGGCACAGTTGTTTTTGTGTTTCTTTGTTGTTGGGGTTTTTTTGGTGTGTTTTTTTGAAAGTCTCTCAAAACTGCCAAGTGGTTTGTTTTCCTCTTCTACTTTCTTGTTTATAGTTGAAGAACCAAGGTAGGTTGGAAGGCAAGAGTTTTCCCTTTGTTAATTTGTCCATCTCCTGTTATATTAACTTGTTTTAATTTTCTGTTGGTTCAACCTGCCACTAAAATGCTGGCTGAACTTCACAGGATCTGGTGTATTACATCTGGAGTGATTCCTGTGTGAAGGGCTGACTGAAGCCTTCCAAAGCACATCTGCATCTTGCTTCTGTCTTGCAGTCAGCTAGAGTTTAGGTACAGTGTTAAATAGGTAACAGAGAGGGAAAATTGCTTTTCTATTTTTTTTCTTAAACTGGGAAAATTTTTACTGTTTCAAATACTGGTTTTTAACTGCTGCTAAGTTGTGACAAGCTTTATTTCCTGCTTGCTCCAGGAGAAACCAGAAAATGGCTTCTGTTTTGTAACTGTGGATGGCATGTTGTTAGAACTTTTGTGTCTGGAGATAGGAAAGGTTAATTTACAAGTTCAAGGAGCAAGAGACCTTTCCACCTGCTCAAACAATTGAAATTCTCCCTTTGTGAGCATTCAACAAAAATAGCTGCTTCTTGGTTTTTAATGAACCTCTTTCTCTTTTTTTCTTTTTTCTTCTTGGGATCTGTAACCAAAAGGACAGCCATATGCCTGTGACTCTGCAGTACATCACTGTGTTCTTCACAGTTAAGTCAAATCTTGCTTCCCATGGACTCTCAGAAATGTCTGGGTGAAAATGAAAAACAACGTCTCATCAGTATTTTTCTTGTCAGATTGCCCAGCATATTCTTTAACTAGAATACCTAAAACCAGACAGCATGATGGATGAGATTATTTTGCATACCAGGTTGTTTCTTTCTATTTATGAAATGAGAATATCGTCTAAGTTTGTGCTTTGGTGTTGACCTCTTATGAATGACTTTCAGTGTATTTGCTAAGGTACTCTTTTTAGTGTTTATGAAAACTGTCTCCAAAATCTCATTCTAATTTTACACTATGTTGTTGATACTGAACTAGAAACAAAGCATTGGCTTCTGATCACTTCATTTATTCCTTATTCTAGAAACGAGGAAAAGGAAAGGGAAGGTCTGGTGATAATTTTCTTTCTCCTGCTAGATAAGGTCTGAGTAGGAGACTAAGTCAGCTCTGAAGTGGAAATCGTCTTATATTGCTCTACTGGTCACGGGTGGGTCTTTGCCTAATTAGTATAGTGGCTGATGTCCTAGGATAAGTGCAGTCACTTACATGAATACTCTCACCAAGATAGCTTCTTCCTCTTGGGGGAACCAGTAGATACTGGGAAAAATATTTGTATGCCTTATAAAGTATGTGTTCCAGTAGATCTTTTTCTAGTGAATGGTAGACACACTTAGATGTGAAATTCTGCACATTGATTTCTCCCTCTTTGAGCATCCCTTACCGATCAGCGATGGAGGTTGCAGTAGTTACCGTTACTGACCTCTGTTGCCGCACAAGGTTTCTGCTTTGTTAGCAGCGGTGGCAGAATGAGATGTCTCTGTTACAGGTTGTTATATTAATGTCACTGGAGAGACTTGTGTCTAGTTTTGATGATCTGAGCACTAATAATCTGGGCTGTGAAGTGGCATAGCTGAGGTGCAAGTTCTGCCAGTCCTCCAGCCTTCACCATGTTGACGAGGATGGGAGGAGAGAGTGGTGGGAGTTAGAAAGGTGCAGCTTGGTCTGCTGGTGCTTGCTTGCTTGTCAAGTATTTTGAGCACCTTTGGGTTGCTTAGTCATTTGCCAGCCACGTTGACACTTCAGAGGAGTGGAAAATGAAAAAGGCTTGGTTTTCAGTGAAAGAAATCTTGGGGTGTTTTTTGTTCAGCGTATGTAATAATGCTTAAAACAGGTGTTTCTGAGCCAGCTGTGCCCAGCTGAAATGAGAAACTGCAGCTTTGTTGGGAACCTCTGGGCTCCTGAAACTTTTAAGTTTAAGGCAAGGACATTCAGTGTGTTAAGATGTTAGTAGCTTGCTACTTGCTTCACACCCATTCCTCACATAGCTGCTCTTAGTCTGTGCAAGAGTGATGTTGTAGAGACAGCTGAATGATGCATAGGATAAGGTAAAACACAGAAGATGGTCTTGAGTGCACTAAATGTTAACATAAGAAATTATGGTAGAGCAACTCTGAAAATGACATTCAACTAATGTCCACACTTACAGAGACAAGCTATTGTGAAAGTATGGTTCTGAACTAGCTAAGAACATCTTTTCTTTCATGTTTATCTTGATTTTATCTCTAAGGGATATTTCTTCCTCTCTTTCTATAAAGAATTATCTCTATATTCAATTTGCTATGTGCATTTTTTGCTTCGCTTGGAGGACTGAAAATATTTCCTGAATTTTGCAATCAGTTGAGAAACATTGTACTAAAACCTCTCTGTGGTATTTTTAGTCCCCTTCTTTGAAAATCCATTTTCTGTATCATTCAATACTTATGTCCTTCTGGATTGCAGTTTCTGTCCCTGTGGGAACCTGCCTCAGGCACTTCCTGTAAGGATACCTGAAGGGTCACTCAATTCAAATGTCTTTTGTTAAGCTCCTGAAGGGCCATGAACATTTCTTCTTCTCAAATCAAGAGCGATTTTCAATAGCCAAACACATATTTATTGTGCGTAATTTTCCTGAGCTACTCCAGCGCCTATCATTTACCTTTGTGTTTCTTCATTAGGTGAGTGCCAGTCCTGCTAGTGCTGGAGCTGGAGCGGGCTGCATTTCACAAGGACCACTGCCGAGCTGATTAGCTCCACAGGGGTTGCTGCACTTCTGAAACCTTTGCGGACTCTGAAGTTTGGCGGCTGTTTGGGTCCCTGTAGAGCTCAGAGGTTCTTAGGGGCTGAAACAAGCATAATTGCAAAGTTGGAGCATTCACTGTGAAGGGCCTCACCAAATAATTGGCTGTCCCAATTAAGCAGCTGTTCTTCCCACTGAATAATGTTCAGGAAGGTAAACGATTGCCTGCCCTGTAAGATGTCCCAATTAACTGCCTTAAAATCAGCTAAGTGTCGCATGGGGTATCCCTGTTCAATGAGTGAAACAGTTGCATGCATCTCAATGGGGGCTGGTGTTTTAATGACACTCCTAGCAGGAGCCTAGTTGCGTGTGGGATAGTGGGGCTGAAAGGATCAGCCTCAGCGTTGGGGAGCAGTACGGATCAGAAAGTTGCAAAGCTGATGGGTGCTGACAATGAATTTCTCTCCCACTGTGCGTACTGTTGGAAATCACCGCTAAATTATAGCATTTAATCCTGGCATTTGTACTCCGCAAGCTTTCTCCTATATATGCGGGGTATTCTGCCATCAGTGTGCTTACACTTTATAAGCTTTTTAGAAAAGAAGCTCTGTTATTTATTATATGTGTTCATCACACAGAATGGAACCAAGGAATGCTGTTTCCTCCTTTTAAATTGATGTTTTATTTTTCCGTGGCAAAACCTTTTAATGTGTGGCAAATCAAACCTGTGAAGTTAAAGCTGTACAGTGGATAGTGATTTCTGATACCTTTTAAAAGGAAGTTTTTTGCCTGGGTTCACTTTACCTACCTGAGATGCAAAAAATTAGAAAAATGCTGAATCTAAAGACGCATTAAAAAATGTTTGTAGGGAAAAACCATCAAACCTTTCCTCTATTTGTTCATCACTTTTATAGACGGTATAACCTTTAAAGATAAACCAACATTCTGGGCCACAGTCAAACAGAATACCGGCTAAGTACTGCAGTCCAAGAACTTTCCTCTTTTCTCTAAGTATATGTCAATTACTTGGTGTGCCTTAATTCCTTAAAGTGGGGGGGATGGGATGAGGCTGTATTGCTTTCTGATGTGAGTCTCTAATAATTGAAATTACAAGCATAGATAAATAGAAATTCACTTTGTTGTTGTTTTTCTGTTAGATTTGTATAACAGCTTGCAACCATTTCCAGTAAAGTCTGACAATTGTGGCATTTAATAGCATGTAAAAAATAATACAGGTGAAAAATAATGAAGTGGTTTAAATACTAGTGCTACTTGGCTGAAAACAAAGGTGTTTTTTTTAAAATACAGTAGTTAACTATTTAAATAGGAAGAAAGGCTAGATTAACAGGATCAGTTTTAATCAGTTGTGATATTACTGCTTATTAATTTGAAGACAGATTTGGCTTTACACAGGTTGATACTAAATTAAAGGTCTTTCTGCTAAGTCTGGTACTTCTGTTAGGTATGACATTATGCCATGTGTGTTTAAAAATGCCTAGGCATAGGGAACATTTGCTCAGTTTTGCTGTTTGTGTATTTGACTATGTTGCTGCTCTGTGGCTTCTACATACTAGTGTTAAACTCCTTGCAACAATGACTTTGGGTGAAGTAGGTGGTGTGTAAAGTACAGCAACAAGGTCTGGGCTGGCGGTCCCCAGTGCTGACCCCAGTGGGGGGTGACCTTCAATAAGGAGTCAGCAACAAACAGCTGGGCAGGTCCAGAGCCTGGTTATAACTGCCTGGAATAACAGTCCTATCAGCCAAAGTTAAGAAGCATGAGAAAACATTCCTATTTCTGGACCCAGGCAGGCTTGCTGAAGTCAGTTACAGCATGTCTGTATATTGCCCTCTGGATCTGATGGAATTTGGGATTGCCCAGCATGAAACCTTGTTCTGTGCCTGTACTACAGAACAGTAAACCTGCTACATACCTATGGGGTTTTTTCCTTAAAATTCAAAGGTTAGAATAGATTTTCATTTAAAATTTTTATTTTCTTGTCTTCTGGGCTAGAATAAAAATTTTGATTCCTGGGTTTAAATTTTATAGCAAGGCATAACTAGATGAGAAGAGAGGCCAATGGAACAGTAGTCTTCTGGTGGTATCTGAATGCCATACTTTAGCACAAGATGCTAGTTTTCACTTAATATTTGCCTCTGTGCTGTCAGCTTTGGTGATGAGCTTTTATTTATTTTTAATGGAAATAATTAAATGTCTTTGAAGAGGATGAAGAGAAGAGAGAATGGTCCTTACCTTGTCGGTATGGCTGGCTTAATATTATTCAGTAAGTCTCTATGTTGTAACATTTTCCTTTCTGTATGGATTACTTGCCAACCATTATAGAACGAAACAAGAACCTGCAAGCCTTCCAGAAAGATGTAGCCTGCAAACATGTGTGAACAGTTTGATATTACCTTGAAGAGGGATCTGAGATCTCTGTAGAAAAATCTATAGGAAGACTTCTGCAGTAAAGGGAATTTGCAGTCATGTCCATCTGTCTGTCCGGTATCCCCCAGTCTCTGAACTCCCTTGGATGTTAGCCAGGTCTCCCTTGCCTCTTCACAGCTGCAGTTTACTTAAAACATGATTACCCCAGGGGCATTTCTTCCAGCTGTTTTATACCATTCTTCCCATCCCCTCAAGCTCCTACACTTGGTGCCAACGCCTGTTGCTTGCTTAGCTGTTGCAGACAAGGACCAAAGTGCACTAAGGAGGAAAGTGACTGTTGTTGGCACCCATGCTGGTTGAGGCAGCTATAGAAACCTACGCCTTGCGTGCAAGTGGAAGTGTTCATAGAGCTGTGTGCTGAAGTGCGTTTGGACTGATGACTGATTTTTAGCCCAGACCTCTTCCTTGAATCCAGTTTCCCCCATGACCGTATAAGCCCTATACTGGAAGCAAAGATGAAGTTCTTATAAGTAACTGTTACTGAAAGAAATGGTCATCAAGATGTAACCTGCATTGCTTTTGCAGCCATGAAAAGCACGGTTTCCCAAGGGAAGCACAGCCCTTGATGCCATCAGCTGGAGCATGGATGGTTCCAAAGATTTTTAATGGAGACATTAAAACCTGTAGGCTTTCACGCAAGGTGGAGGAAAGCAAACAGCTGATAGTGGGGGGAAAAAAAAGCTATTGGACAAAGCAAGCAGAGGTCGCTGAAGCTGACTGGAAATGTTACTGAACTACCCTTACCTGTTTTTGCTCAAGTAATTGCAACGTGCATGAGAGGTGAGAGGGAGATGGGGAAGAAGATGACACTGTACAGCGACTAATGAGATGTTTCAGCCTGAAAAATTGGTCTAGCAGGGTGGCCAGAGCCTTGGAACCTATTAACCTTGATAAAGTATTTGGAAGTCTAGGACTTTAGCTGTGGCAAAGAAGGGTCTTTAAAAAGAAGTTTAAAATGAATGTCTCTTTTTCTCTCTTCTTTCTCACACACGCTCACTGGTGAAATGCTGCCTGACTTTTTTTAAACTTTACTTTTTTCACGTATGTAGTTTTCTTACTGCATAGTTTGACCAGGTGATTCACTACTGTGCTACCTATCTGAAAATTATTTGGTTTTTGTTTTTTATTTTTTGCTTCTTCCTGATGGAAAGCAGTTTCTCTGTAGCATTTGTTTATGCCTACAGAAATCTGATATGTTCTTTTCAGATATTTGTGCTCTGTGTTTAAGACAGGCACGTTGCTCCATGAAGAATGACTCACTGGAGATTGAATAGGGCAGTATTTGTGTTAAACAGCTACATTTCTGTCCACAGATGTAGCTGTGCATTAAAACAAACACGCTGTAGACATGAATTAAGGGGGAAAATATGACATGGAATTTCCTGACTTTTAAAAATAATAATAAAAAAAACCTTTGCCAAGAATAACTTCATCTGCAAATGTTTCTTAAATGTGTTGCACATTTGTTTTTCTTTAAAGGATGGGTGGCCAAGCCTTTTCACACGTGGGCACCATATAATGACATGTTGTGGTTGTCTGATGATCTGCATTAGTTTAAAGGTTTCAGATCTTTCCTGATCTGGATTGTTTTGACTGAGCCAGGTGAGGGAGCACAGACTCAAGCAGGTATGCTGGCAGATGTCATGAAGTTACGAGAAGCAATTTAGGACAGTAGTCTTCTTGCCTGTACCAGCTGCAACAACAAAGCAGAGCAAGCACCATGAACACACTTTGTCTGATCTGTTTATTTTATATGCTTCTTCTGTTTAGTTATGCATTCTGTTAACAACCCACAAAAGTAAATCCATCTTCTACCACCTGCAGAAAAAGGACAAACACTCTTACCCCCTACTGGTCTCCAGCAGTAATAAAGTGGTTTCCCTTGCTTCACCTCAAGTCTTAAATGCAACTAGGTAACTTCCCTCCCCCCCACTACATGCTAAATAATATTTAAATGGGTGCCAGTATATGCTAACATGTTTTAAACTGCAAACTGTTCTTCTAAATATGTTGATTTAGCTGCCTGTCTCTACATTTCACTGGAAAAAGAAGACATGAGTTGGTCTTTCATCAAATCCATTTCACTGCCTCACATGTAACTTTTATGTCCCCTGTAGGTCCACACACCTTTTTCCGTTT
>WEIS01057551.1:9910-23979 GCA_013389965.1 Todus mexicanus | reverse complement strand
GTATATTCCCTCCCCCCTGAGGCCCCCCCTGCCACTCTCATGTTTGGAGACGTGATCAGTCCCAGCCAGAGAGCAGAGTGTGAAATGAGATGTGAGCTGATCCATTCCATTAGTTGAAATATAACCAAAGCCACCTCGCAAGCTATAGGGTTGTATTTTCATATTATGTGCATATGGATGAAAAGGGTTGTGGTTTTCTGTCCTAAATACAAAGCAGCTGAATCTCCAGAGGCTTACCTGTGAACCTCCTTTGTGAAGCCTGAGTTAGGCCAGATGATTGACTGGAAATCTTTGTGGTCCGCATGACAGACACAAGACAAGATAAACTCAGAAAGGGCATGTCTGAAGAATATGTTGATCCAACTGCTGTGGAACTTGGAGTTCTGGAGTCTGTGACCAATTGTTCAAAAGACAGCTGGGAGGATGTTGCCTTGGTGCTGTGTGATAAAGTGACCCTTTAGTAGTTTGTCAAGAAAATGATTTTTAAAAGCAGACCAAAGCATACACTTGTCTCTTTGTCTACTAAGTAAGTGAGAGTGGGATCTTATATGGGGAGAAGTCATATCAATGTTAACTCAGAGAATGATACTCCAACCTCTTCCTCATTTTAAAATGCATACAGTCCTAGCTGAGCAATACTGCATTACGATACAGCCCACAAATCTATCTTTAGCTCTGAACAATATGCTTGTATCATCTAAGGTGTCTGCATGACGGGTTGACTATTTGTCACATCCTGCCACATTAGCAGGTCCATACCTGAGATTCTTTGTGTTCTTGTAGGCTACTTAAGCTGCCAGGTTGTGGTGGCTTTTGGATGAAACCTTAACTCTAATTCTCTTCCACATGCCACCATGGGCAGGAGAAGACAAGAGCTGAGCATATAGTGCCTGATCCCTGGGCCAGATGAACCTGAGCTAGTTCCTATCTGGAAGCCATCTTGCCAAGCCAGCACAGCATCACATCCTAACTAATATACTTGGTTATCATAACACAGCTATACAGGTTTTTGATCAGAGTTGGCTTATATACATCCTGCAAGGAGCACAGACAGAGGGATTTGAATTTGTATGCAGTTTTTAAAAAACTAGACACGCTTCTAGGTGCCTGCTGTGTGGACTGCTCCCTTAAAAGGATGACCGAACAGTAGTTTGAGAGGTTCCTGGTAATTTGTTAGCACAGTTAGCACACAGAGCCATGGGGTTTGCAAACTTGTTCCACCACAATCATACAGGAATTGCTGAGTTCCCCATATTAAGTCCTTCAGAAGAAAGTCTCTGTCCTTTTCTAAAAGTTAAATAATTACATGGTTCATTTTATGTCATTTAAGTGGCCTTTGCAGAATTCCTTACTCTGGCATTGACAGTTCCTGCTGCCGAGTCAGGACAGCAAGAGAGGTTCTGGGAAGGGAAGGGATGAGGCATGATTTTGTCCCTCTTTCAGCCTTTCCTCATGGTGTGCAAGATATGGAGGGGGTCTTCCAACAGCCTAAAGAGGATGTGAGCTGCATGCCTTGTGAGTACAGTATAATGCCTAAGCAAGAGCTACTGTCTTCTGAAGCATAATTTCTCTGTTCTACTCAAAGCATTCATTGCCCCTCTCACAGGCTATGCCATTGCACCTCCATGAATCCTATGCAACCATTGAAAATGTGAAGGCATATACCTATCAGAGACAAGTTCATTAATTTATGTACTTTTTTAAGGATCATGTGTGATTAAAGACAATGTGCCNATAGAAAACATCCACAGAGACTGGCAACCTGATTCTAATACCAAACAGAAACCCCGTTTGTGAAATGGATGTTATCCACAAGCATTGTGCATTAAGCTACATTATGAAATCTAAATTACAAATAAACTTGTTGCGGTTTTCATACTGGATAGAACAAGGTGATGTTAAAATGCCCACCCCACCCTGCCTTTGCTTAAAGTACAATGCCTGCACTATGTGCTGTGGTTTAACAGAGGAATGGACCAAAGTCTCCCTGTGTTAGAGGGTGTAGTTAATGACAGCAGTAGTAGCGGAGATGACACATCACCACCAAAACCACTCAGAATTGTTTTCCACATAAATCTCCGCAGTTTCCAGTTAGAAAGGCAAAAGATGAACCTGTGTTGATCAAAATTTCTGGGGAGCTCCTTAGTTTATCAACCAGCAATTGGCTCCAGCAGACAGAAAAGCGTAAGTTATATGGCTTGCTTTATATAATACATCAAATATATTTATAATATTATATTAATTATGTTATGCTATGTTATGCTACATTAAATTACATTCTGTATTTTGTGATTTTACACATGTAGGCAAACAGATACCTACATAGATATATGGCTGTGAACAAAGGAATGATCGGCGGGATTCAGCAGGCCATGCACTCCTGCATGGAATCAACAAGTTATGTCTGTAAAACATGCCATTTGTGACAGGGAGAACAGATCTCTGAAACAGGTTTATATCTGAGAAGTTGCTCTTTTCTTCTCTAGACTTTCTAATCAAGAGATAAGGGGCATATGTTTACTGATGTATATGCAGCCCTTAAATTTTCTTTCAAGTTATCCATTCCTTCAACAGGACCTTTAATTTTGCGGGTTTTGGCACCACGGCTGGTTAATGAACTCCCTTCCACTCTAGTTTACAGACCTGAAGCATATGCAGTTTTGAACCACAGGGAGTAAGTAGCAAGACAAGAACTGCACTGGTGAAACTCGTGCGTACTCCAGAAACCTGCAACACAGTTCAGCTACTAACTGCTCAGTGGAACCTGAGCAAACAGTTCTTGTTAAGTGGATGGAGAAAGCAGAATGAAAATCTGCATGGTCATTTCACCAATTTCTCTCACAACAGTTCTTTCTCTGCCTCTTCCAGGCACAGCCCTTCCAGCGGGTGCTTGTGCCGATCTTAACTTTGCTCTAAGAGAAGGAAGTAGTCTTTAACATTATATGTGCTGGGAACAAAATAAGGTGATATGGGTCTGGGTTAGGAGGCTGGGTATCTGCTTCAGCAGTGCCAGTTGATGGTTCACACTCTGAGAGTCTACTTGGAGAGGTAAAGGGCTTCTTGAGTTCAGTCAGGAAGAACTCAGAGATAGATGAGGTGAGGGTGAGTTGACAAGTTTGCATAGGCTGCTTTGCCTTGGCTAGTCTCCATGCCTCCCAAACAAAGGATTTCTGGTAATTCAACATGCAGGGGACTGGAAGTGGGTTTAGAATACAAGGAAGAAGCTAAGAAAGCCAGCTGCGGCCTTTCTGGGCTTTGCAAAACTACTTCCCCCAAAGGGAACAGGTATTAACAAAGGTTCCACAAAGCAGAACATGTTTAACTGAGCAGGAAAGGGAGGCAGAGCATGGCAAAGAACGAGAGTACACATGGTACTGGAATTAAAATTGTTGGACTCAGGCAATTTGGAAGCCTCAGAAAACTGGGGATGCGATGCAAGATCTATCACATGGATGCTTCTGAAATAAAGACAGACACAAGGGCCAACCACAAGTGAACACCATGCTCTGCTCTGGGAGGTTAGATGACATAATAATGGGGCTCTCCAGAAAGGAAGAACTGGTAGGAACTCAGGAAACAAGACTGTGTTTAGCACAATTGGCAACATTGACGTGGCAACACCACAACAAAGAAATACTATATCATACTCTTCCAGTGATGCTTTACAAACCTGATATCCATTTTCCTGAGGGGAAGGACTAATTAATTGTGAGGGGTGGTGACATAGACCTTTCTTTGTCTGCTCTAAACCTCAAAAAATCTGGGACATGGGTAGTCAAATATAGCTTTAAAAAAGATGTACAGCTTAGCAGTTAACCCTCCCACCTCTTTCCTCCTCCAGGCACATCTCTGAGTGACGTTATTTCACTTTCCAGGGAGATGTCATTCTCATGAACTTCCTTAAGTGCTTCCTTCTTGGCAAGAAGATCTTGTGCCTCCTAAGAAAACAATTACATGAAATTAGAGGGAAAATGGTTTTGAAGCTTGTGATCATCCCAGCAGCTAGCCTAGCATGCACTTCATATCTTTAAAAAACCAAAACTTCATTCATATCTTGATCATTGTGCCAAAGGAACTTCACATATTTTATAAATTTGGCTACCTGTAATACTGATTTTATGAGCCAAGCAGGATGGTGTCCCTGTGAATTGCAGTCTTTCCAGAGGGGTCCTATATTCATTAAATCTTAAAATTCAACCATTTGCCGTTAGTTAATAGCGAGATCACTTATAATCAATAGTCACTGTAGTTAAACACGTTGCAAAGAAGATAAAGAGAGCTCATGTTTTGGATCCAGCTTGATTGTACTGTGTTGGAAGTTCTCTTCTACGTATATACACACAGAAAAGAAGTTCCTTAAATAACCATATAGTGGTATGCACTTTAAAGACAAAGCAGAAAAACAGCAACCCCAAATCCTACCAACACAAACTGACCTCTTGATTCTCAGCCAGGAAAAAGCTGTAAGAACTGACATCTTCACGTTCATAACAGTTATGGCACTCTGCTGGACACAACAGTGTGAATCAGGTATGCCATCTCAAATATGCACCCAGACATGCATTATGTGTTTCACTGGACAAAATGTGCTACAGAAATATATAGACATCTCTCAACAAGTTATGCACTGACCATTTCTGAAGAAGGTTGATACCACTGCTCATAGCGGATAACAAAGTAAATCCAGGCACACACCATTGTGCTGGGAAAAGAAATTCCTTCAGTTCCTAGAAAATTACTACTCTGCATTACTGAGCAAGGAGAGCAGTATGAGACAGTCTCTGCACAGCATATAGAATCAGAGAATAATTTAGGATGGAAAATACCCTTAAGATTATGAACTCCCACCATAAGCACACAGTCCTCCTAACACATTGCAAGTCAGGAAGCCGTCTACCTCTCCCTAGGCAGGGCAAATAAATCTCAGGGTGAACTGGGACAGTGGGCAATGGTTGTCAATACAAAAATACGCCGTGGAGCTTTACCCTGGACAGGATTCTAGAAGCCACAACAACCATTACCCCAGAGTACCATTTGACACCCAGGAACAATATGCTCAATGAGTGTTTTGACTGTCTTTAAGTCTCTGTACAGAAAGCAATATTCTCATAATCTGCAAGCATATTGAGCTACTTCTTAGCTCAAGCAGGATATGTCATTGCCCCATTGCTGAGCAACACACTTACAGTGTCATCATTTTAATTTTACCATGAGAAAAATTCTAGAGTTTTATTACAGTGGCATCCCAGATGATTTGTGCAATCAGTAACATAAACTATGGTTTCAAAGATTGAGACTCCATATTAATTATGTACACACAGTACATGGCAGTTGAAACATTTCTGGAAAACAAATCTTAAATCAGACTTGTTTGTATAGTCTCTGGAGATCTCATCCTTCTCCAGAATAAATGAGTAGGTCTACTGACATCTATGTGGTTTGATCGTTGCCAAATCAGTGCTTGTGGGAAGTGAACTTGTGACTGCTGCACTACACTAGATTTGCGAGCATGAGCTTTGCAATATAAATATTTTGAAAAAAAGAACAACCATCTCAATTTTAAAATAATATAACTTTGGTCTGGGTTGAGGAACTAATAACGGAAATTTTGCAACATAAAATCCAATAGCACCACAATACACTCATAAACAGAACTAAGCTGGGTTAAAAGACATATCCCAAATGCTAAACAAATGCTTCTTCACATATAAACAGGGACAAGACTTAAATGTAGGGAGTCACGATTTCTGCTTCAAGGAAAGATGATCTAGCTAGCTAATGTAAAGAAAGAGTTGCCTTTGCTCGGATTGGCACGATGCCGTTTATGACCTCATTTAAAAAAAAAAACAAAACAAATACAGACTACTGTTCGTACATTTCTGAGTCATGGAGATAAACCAAATTAAGTTAACTGGGGTAGCCTTTAGAAAAGCCAAACCTGAGCATGTCTCCGGCTTTTCCTTCCCTAGAGGTTTTCCTGATGCTCCTTCTTCAAAATAATGACAGCATGTCTGCAAAGGCCCGTCTGAAACACTGCTGCTGCTGGGCCAAGCTCCTCTCCCTGTGGGAGAAGTGGTTCAGGGCCAGAGCTGGCTCAATGCTCACATTCAGACAAGCAGACCCTGTTGACAGCTGTCTCTGCTGCAGGGACCTGGAGGAGTTTCCAGTCCGCCTGCTCCACTGCCTGCCAGACTTCTCCTTGCACGTGCTCACTCATCTGTTTGACCAGCAAGACATGTTTCCATTTGGGTTTAAAAACGCTGTACTTAGAGGAAGTCAAGGAATGTCTTTAGAAGACCATGCGCTACTCCATGTATGCAGCTGCTCCATATTTTGTGGGAACAGTGGGAGAGCTGGAAATGTTGGTGCCCATCAGCTCCTGCCATCAATCCTTCACTGGTTGGAGGAAATTCCCATTTCCAGGGGAACTGCTGTCCCTGTCGCCTAGCTGCAGCTGAATACCAGAACAGAAAGATAATAGCAAATTGGTGCGGCTCAGTGACTTCCAGTTCAGCCCATACCTACACTCCTGGCTAGTAGAAGAGTGGGCAAAGCTGCAGCCCCTTTAAGCCATACCACTCACACATGACAGGAAGGTGGTGAAAATGCCAAACCAATGACTTCTACACAGAGGGGAGAGGGACCTTTGGCTGCTGCATCACCCCAGTGCCACCACTGTGCAAGGACTATCCCCAGGCTCCAGGGTCAGTTTGTCACCATGAACAGGGCTAGGGAGTGAAGAAATCTTTAAGCCCAGCTATCTTTCCCTTCCCCCTCTGAATCTGGACTGGGGACTCCACAGCAATGTTCATGGGTCAGTGTAGTTTCCCTGTTAATAATAAAATGTGCCTTTGAAATAACACTCAAAGGTTTTGATTTCTTCATTCTGCACTGCAAACAAAGGTGACAATAATAATTAACCCTGCAACCTAAATGTTAATTACAAAGGCATAGGTCTGATAGTAAAATGTTGATTCCTAGTGAACTTTAATTAACCTCAAAGCCTTGTCTTACTTTAGTTTAAGACTTACTACTAGACCATAAAAAAGTTTCTGATATTTAGATTTGAAACACAAATGTGGGTAGATGAATGGCAAAATAATGTAGCTATCTGTTTGGTACAAGAATATTTTGCTTCAATACACAGCTATCTCACTTTTTGTTAGTATTTTGGAGTTCTTTTTATTATCATTTATAAAAATTTTGCTAATGTTTTATTGCCTATAGGACAGCTCCTGGGAGCATCGTTCATGATGAGACTATCATATAGATATACTTAAATTCTATGTATATGTCTTCACCTATAGGGCAGCTCAGGTTAATCAAATGCTGATTGACTGTTCAGTTTAGCTGAACATTCCAGACGAGTCTACATTCAACACTTACAGGGTGAAAACTAATCTTGCTCTCACTAGTTGTTTCTTAATCAGCTGACTGCTCAATTCACTTGATTGATCCCTCTGACCATACTATGCCTGGTTGCTTCCTTTGCCTCCTCATCACACTAATTGACCTCATAGTCAAAAATATTCCAGGTTTCAGTGCTCCGCTCACAGCTAATTGCACCCTAAAGCATAATTTTGACTGAGCATTCAATGTGCATTTCCCATATAGGCACTAAGAACAGTGTCTTAGGAAGCATTTTAATTGGAGTATTAGTGGAAATAATCTGTATGAAGGCACTGCATGTGGTCACACATTCACAAACTAGCTAGCTAGACAGGCATGGCAATTAACTTATGGATCTGCCCAAGAGATTGGGCAGGGAGCACAGTTTGGTCTATATAAGTAATCATAGTATCTCAAATAAAACCTTGTAGGCCCAGTTCTGTGCTGTCCTGTGCCAGACTAGCATCTATCCATGGATAACTCTCGGCCTTTTGAGTCACCTCTCCCAGTTACCAAAATGAGGTTCTGCTATAATTCTGCCATGTTCCCTGTAGCTGGTGGAGAGTTTACTGCAACACCTCAGCTGACCACCGCTGTGGGACATTCACACGTGCTCTTCAGAAGTGTCATCCAAAATCAGAGTTATTAGAGCCAGTGAAATCTAGATTAGGCTATAATTTAAAAGTAGGGTGTCAAATAGTTGTTCAGCTGTCATTAAACATTAAAATAGTACCGTGTGTACAATTTGCACAAGCAGCAGGGAGCAATCTGAATAGTGCTCAGGAACTTAAATTTGTCAAAAGTATATGTTGTCAGAAGACAGGAATTAATTTGGAAAAGTGCATTCTAGTCAACACTTTGTATCCATTATGTGCTGCTAGAGTAAATTGAGCACCATATAAAGTTTACCCAAGATTGTAGAAGGCTTGCTAGCTACCAAGAAATTAGTTTCTTAAGATCAGTCACCTCTGAAAAATCAAGGAAATTTAGCATGTAAAAACAGCAAGCAGCTTGCTTCCTGAAAAAAATGTAATGTCCTCTATACTTAGAGATTTATCTAGGTTTTTGTTATAGATCTATTTTTAAAGGCATACAGTTTTGCATATATGAAATGACTCTCCAAAACTGTGAAGCGCATCAGACTATGTGCTTAAGAAGCACAAAACCTCAAAATCTGAAAGGCCTTATTTATGCAGATCTTTCCCAAGAGATTGCCTTGTACTATCTAAGCCCAGAGACTCTACCTGTACACTCAAAGGTGGAGCAACGCAATGCTTTCCCTGGTGCATACAACCTTGTAGCCAGCCCTGTGCAAGAATCATAGAATCATTAAGATCGGAAAAGACCTCTAAAATCATGAAGTCCAACAAGAAGCCCAAAACCTCTCTGCAAATCCAGGGAAACACAACAGCGTGCTGAAAAGGATCTGTGCTGCGCATGCTTCTACAGATGCAAAGGTTTGGGCCCTTGGAATTGCTAGATAAGGTTGATATAAACTTCAACTTATCTGCAGGGTCCTTTCATCAGCTATAAACAGGGTTCTCTATTCCCTGACAAATGGGACTTGAGATCTCAGCAAGGATCCTTTGTTTCTACAGCTCTTTTATGAAATGCAATGATAGCTCTGCAGGGACTTATGAAAAAAACCCAACCAAACAAACAAAAATAACAACACTTTTGCTGATTCTTATATTAGGGCAGAGGCAGAGCTTGGTGGGGCTGCCAGTTTGAAGGGACATGTGACGGCAATATACTACCAGTGTGTATCATTCTGTGTGTGGCCTTTTGGGAAACATTTGCAAGGAAAAACAGTGTCTGATACCTTCACTGTGATTCAGTTATTAAACTTTACAGCAAAAAGCTTTCAGTGACATTCCTTAGTACCCAGCAATCAAAGTTCAGATACAAACCTAACATCTGGTTCAGACAAATTTCTAAAGAAGAATACTATTTTGGTTCAGAATATGTCTCATTGTCTTAGTTTTCATATAATTATTAACGTAATACAAGTAATAACAATAATATTCTGATAATGTGTCTTCACATAATTTGAAGGGACAGCAGAGGGCATATGTGGTCTTACTACCACGAAATATCTATTTAATACAGCAAGTTTTCAGAAATAAAAACTTTGGCGTCTTCTTCTGTGATACTAAGTACTGGGAGAAAAGAGCTGTTCTTGTCTGCTTAATTAAGAGTTGGTAACAATAGTGGGGCTGCCATTAAAGGTGCTATTAGAAAATGAACAGACAAACCAGTGATATAAAATGATGTGTCAACAGGAGATCAAAAGCAATATATTAATTTGAATTCTCATAATTATGATGTAATTTAAAACCCAGTTAACAATCTTCAGTGACACCTCAGCTCAGCTAACACAAGGTCCTGTGCTCAGGCAGGGCCTTTGCTCCAGGTAGCAGGATACCCAGCAGAAGAATATGAGTGATAACTCCAACACCCGTTGGTGATCAGACCCATTTATGGCTGATAAAGCCTTAGGCTACTGAATCAGAATTTCTGTCAAGAAACACATATTTTTAAAGCTTGCCACTGGTGCTGGTATCTTCAGGGAGAGGCTGTAGCATCTCAGTATTTTGGGCATGCTTTGTCCCATTTCTAGACTGCCATCATTTAGACTTGTGAAATGCTTTCAACTCAGATGCTTTGCTAAATTGAGGACTTAAGCACAAAGAAAAAAGGACCAGCCAGGCTTGAGAGGGGAAAAGTATTTAGGATTGAAATAGTATCGTAACATATTAATTAATTTTTTTCCAATTCTGATTGATTTTCTAATCAGGAAATTGCTGTAGGAGTATCTTCAGGATCCAGTGTACAACTGGAAGTAGTGACAGCTTTGAGAGGGCATTTATCATGCAGTCTCCATATTTATCCAGCTGTCTGGGTGGATGTGCAGGTCCTCTTGAGCACTGTGTTGCTATGGCTACTCCTGTAGCACTACCTGAGTCTGCTGCATGCAAAAGACAGATGTCAATGAGAACCACAGTCACTGCAATTAATGCAAGGCAGATCCATTCTGAGTCGTGATCGAACTATGACTGCAAACACACTTTAGGAAGGCTATGATCTCGGACTTGCAGTCCTATAAGCATCACTTGGGAGAAAAAAACTGCAAGATTTTGTTTACTTCGAGTTTAATTTCAGACAATAGAGAGCCAGCTCCAGGTTGAATGCAGCATGCCGTATTGGGGGAGACAGTAACGTACCTGGAGGATCATTAACAACACTATGCAGGTTGCCTGTCCACACCTGGTTACATGTGCATTTTTTACTACTCACACTCTTTTTTAAACTTCTGTATTTTAGAGTTCGTTTACTATCATCTAGCACTGCCTGACCTGTTTTAGTTTTACTTGTCCGTGGGAATTCAAAAATTAAAACAGTAGTTTTAGATCTGAAACCATTAAAGCTCAAAGTCAGATCAAAACAACTATTTTGAAATTGTGAAAATGCTGGTTTCAATACTGAGGTTGGCAGGACAAATGTGGTAATAAACCATCCGAGTAGAAACAAGAGTAAAATTCCAATATATTTTGGTTTCCTGTTTTCAAGTATTCCAGAGCACAAAGGTAATACTCCAAACTCAGAGGGCAAAAAGTGGCTTCTTATCACAACAGCAAAATGCACTACTTAAGTCCAAACTATAAAACCTCTTCTGTGGACCATTTCTGCCTCCCTCAAGCAGATTGCCTCACTTCGCCACTAATTCTCACAAGCAAGGAGTAAAAATTGGCTGGGCATCTCGAGTGATGCTTGCTTCATGATCCAAACCATCTTTTACCTACCATTTTGTTGTGGGGGAAGAACTTTATGTTGCTTCATAATTTTGAGTGTAGTAAGGCCTTGGAGAGGCAACAATGACCTCAGGACTTGCGACTTGCAGACTGACTAAGAGCTGGGACTGAAAACATGACAGCTGGTATTGTTCAAGTTTCCTGTTGCAACATCAGCACAAATTGCCTTACGGTTAAGCACATATCTCAGGAAGGACAGAAAAGTTCTTTTTCAGGACAAAAAACAAATTTAAAAAATATCATTAAAAGGTGAGATGCAGATAAAGTCATTACATAAAACAGTCACTGAAACACATATAGATAAACAAACTAGAAAACTGTAGATTGTTAGATTGTGCCATGACTCTGTGTTCCTGTTACTCAAACCAGTCAAGAAATTACTGAAGTGCTGATAAACTTTTGTTGTTGTTGTACTTTTCTTAGAAAATCACTTATCCTGACCAAAGTTACCGTAACCAAAACAGTTGACCAGAAATCCCAAACTAGCGTTCATAAATAAACATTAATAGAGACAACTTTCTCTCAAGATCAGTGGGAACTTCTCACGCATGACAAGAAATCACTTTTCAAAATAGATTGAGATGCCTAATGTTATCAAAGTGCATCCCTACCTTTCTTCCCTGATTCCCACAACAGTTTCTTTGGAAACATTTAAATGGACTACCCTCTCCTAAAATGTATTCTTCTATCCGATGTTGCTGTTTAAATTTTATCACTTATTTCTCTGATGGAATAAAAATTCACATTATAGTGTTGTAGAAAACTATTACAATATTAATGTCTTTGCACTGTGTTTGGTTACACTGCAGCAAGCACATTTTAAAAGATGAAAATTTTCTAGTGCATTATTGCTCCAAAGACAACCTCTTTTATTATTATTTACGTTACATTTATTCCTAGAAGCTCTGCTGAGATTGTACTAGACAGCTATGAAATCCATGACATGAGACTAGTGACAGACATTTTTCCCTTCCTAACACATGAGGCAACTGAAGGGAGAGGTAACTTACGCACAGAAACTAATGTCACTTCTCCAAGGGTGGTACTTGTAGGAATACAAACATGTGTCCCAACTTGAGTACAGTCCCCATTCACTAAACTGTGAGTCCTTTCTGCTTCTGCTCTATATCTTGAATTATTCTTGATAACTTTTATTGAGAAAACATTTATCAGACCTTTTAGTTTAAATCAAATGGCATGCAGGATACAGATCTGTACCGTTGGAACATCATGCTTATTTAGTCATTAAAGGTTGCAAAAAATTTTAAAGAGGCTTCAGTTCAGTCATTGGAGGGGAGATGAGAAACAACGTGTATGAAATAAATCTGCATGAGGAAAAGTCTTGTGGGTATTTACAAGCTCGTGTGTTTCAATGCTAACTGGCATTCCTCTTTCCACGTGCAAATCAAGTTCTTAGTATAACCCAAAACGAAGTAGGCAAATTTTCACGTTCCCATCCCCACCAATAGATCTGATAATGATTTGAATGAACATTAACAATGTAATATTCACCAAAGCAAGAATCCAATTTCAGGAGTGATTAGCTTCACAGGAACCTAACCTTTATTGGAGGTCAATAAGAGTTCCCAATTTGAAGGAACATCAGTTCCACCATGTCCCTGCATCCACATATCCTCTGTAAAAGGATGGCAATATCTTTGCACGTTGCTATAATGCACCTACTAATATATGAAAGTATTATCTAAATGTATGCTTGATGCAGAAAATCAGAGGGAGTTTTCAACGATGCTCCTGTGTCTCTAGTGAGTACATGTGCATTTGCACAAGAGCAAGCATACTTCAGCAACAATCTTGGTGCATTTTCACAGGTGACAAAGTATAATTTCAAGTGTCTCTTGCTGAACAGTAAAAAATGCCATTTACAAAGCATTTTTGTTTGGCTTAAGGATGTCTTCTTCACTTGGTACATGTGTAAGTATTATTATTAACCCTGTGGACTGAACAGAAAGATTAGTTAGATGGAGAAGTTGACAGAACAGGAAAATATTTTTCTTCAAAGATTAATCAGACTTTAAATTTGGTGATGAAAGTAAGAGCAGCATGTGGAAAAGATCAGAATAATCATATTCTTTATCTTCAAAGAGCCTCCAAAAAGTAATAAGTGAAGTTCCTGCTCTCCTGGAATGGGAACAAGCTCAAATGTATATTACAGAGACAATAGGATTTCCAGAAGGTCTTGCGGTTGGCTCAACACCTCTTCCACTGCGCGCTGACCTGAGTGAGACCAGATGAGGTCCCACACAGAACACTGGAAAATCCCACAGTAGGGTCTTGTGCTGAGGAGTAGCTGCAACGGAGGAGGATGTGAGGATCTGTTGTGACTGTTCACTCAACTGTGGCTCAGATTTTGGCTAATCCAGCTCATCTAAGGCCTGATATATGCTGGGAGCAGCGCCATCAGGCCAAAGCGAGAGCACAGGTGAGCAGGAAGAGCTGAAAGGCCATTGTGCAGCCATTGCCAGCTGCACATTGCTGACTCCTGCAGCCATTATCTGGCAGTTTCCTCAGAATCACTCACTTACAGAAATAATATAGATCAAATCTCCAAGGTGGATGGTATAAAACATCAGCTTACCCAACGAGATTTTGAAGTTTATCCAACAGCAGCTGGACTACTGAGGTTNGGTTTGGATTCTGTTCAAGGCTTGGATCAACCCATCCCTAACTTGAAAAAACAGGACAATAGTGTCCACTCAGCTCAGCTGCAGACTATGGATTTTTATTACCAGTGGCTAGAGTTCAAGATGAGTGAATTGTAAATAAGGAGAAATGAAACACAATAAAATAGTCTCCAGAGATTTACCTAGAAAACATCTGGGGTTTTGGCACTAACATACAGAAATCTAT
>WEIS01057537.1:0-25759 GCA_013389965.1 Todus mexicanus | reverse complement strand
GGTCCCTTTGCACCCAAACCATTTGATGATTCAGTGATTTGCTCTGTGGCTCTTGCAGAGCCGTGCTGAAGCTGGTGTTGCTCACCCAGTGCGGGGGCCCCTCCGTTGTTTCCCCCTCCCGTGGCCTCTCGCCCAGCCCCGTCGGGCAGCAGTTTCACACCAGCTTGCTCAGCCCCTGCCACCGGCACGCCGGGCGCGGAGGTGGGAAGCTGCCTGTTTTGGCTGCCTGCCACTCGTCGTGTCGTGCGTGGTGCGATGGTTATTACCTGGGCTCTGCTCCTCGCATTAAGAACGTTTTTTAGTGCAGACAGTAACAGTCGTATTGACTAGGGCAGGTCTAGGGCAGTAAAAGAATTTCCTGCTGTCCTATTTCCGATTGTTAAAGCGGTAAAAACCAAGACAGAACAGTACAATAAAGAGCTCGTGAATGTGAATGACTGTCCTGGGTGCTGTTAAGGCTGGGTGAGTCAGACCTCGCTGCAAAGGGCAGCGCCGGGAGTGTGCCCGGCGGCTCTGAACCTGCCTCTGCCACGGGGCAGCAGCTGCTTCTGCGCAGGAGGAGGATGCGAGCTGACAGCCCTGGGAGCAGCTCCCCGGGGAGCCCAGAGCCCTTGGAGCTCGCCTGCTTTGGACGGGGGAGAGCAGGAGTGGTGAGGTGTGTGTGTACATCGGCAAGGAGCGCTTGTGGCCTAAAAAGAGTGGTTTATATCAACTGCAGGGTTAAAACTGTGCTGGGTGGGTAGCTGAAGATCCTCATTCTGCCATGGAGACGCAGCTGCTGCTCAGGGCTCTGTGCTGCTCCCTGGGTCTACTGCCAGGTCAGGGCTGGTCTGGACACATGTTGTCCCTGAGAGCAGGATGGTTTCTGGCTGTGGGACATGGTCCCTGCAGACCAAAGCTGAGATGTGTGGTAGGGACAGGAGCAGGGAGGCGGAATGTGCTGTGGAGCTCAGGTCTGTGGGTGGATGGTGACTCCCGCTTGCCTGGCGTTCGTAGTTGCTACATTCCCTTCATAAAATAAAAGATTGAAACAGTATAATTTAACGTAATGCCTTTCATCTCTTCTCCCGCCTGCATTTCTACTGCCGCTGGTGCAACTTGTAGACAAGCATCCTGATGTCCAAAGCTGATCATCTCCCCAGCAGATAGGCACCACGCCAGCGGTCTTTAATAAAACCGCTCTTAAAACACCATGTCCCTTTCTAGGGTTTGAGGAATATCCACTTGCAGTGCAGTAAGCGGTGAAGTCCTCCATTTGCTTTTAGCTGTAGAACGTGCCAGCTTGGAATAAATGGGTCAAGGCCAGACAAACGCGCCCGTGCTCGGTCCAGAGCGTGGTTTGCCTTGTGTGCGGCGCTCCTGGGGATGTGGGGCTGAGCCGTGGGGCTGGGCGAGGAAGGTGAGGAGCAGCAGCTCCCCCCGTGCCTTCCTGCGCTGGACCAGCCAGATCAGGCGTTTCATGTCTGCGGAGAGACTGAAGTGATGTGTGCTCCAGCAATGCGCCCAAGGTCACACAGCACAATAAATCAGTGTCTCATCGGGGATGAGAACCCAAGATATTTCTGTAGCCCCTCCAGCCATCACCAAGTCCTCTGCTATCACAGCCAGACTACACAACTTCGTATGCCTGTAGCACCCTTTTGAAGTTAAGCTGTGGATAAATAGGCAGACAGCAACACTTCCTGGGCAATTTTTTATTTCTTTTTATTATTTTATTCTATTTATTTATTTATTTATTTTTTATTTTGCCGAAGTACTTGGAAGTAACAGAATCAAAATCGAAGAGCCTGGGCTTTTAGATCTCAGTGCAGGTTGTTCTGCCTGTAAGGCTCAGAGCATCCTTCTTTCAAACCACTGTAAAGGCGGCTGCCAAACCCCAGACCTCCTGCACAGCCACCCCGCGCCACGTTCCGCACCACTGGGCGGCTGCCCTGATGTAGAGAAAAAGCTAATGTTTTACCCGTAGGTTTTTCAATTAATTGGCTTCTTCTCCTTTAAAGAAGAAGAAGAAAAAAAAAAATCTTTCTTTTTTTTCTTCATTTCATTTTTTTCTGAGGTCTGCCTTTTACTCGTTTATTCTCTGGAAGTGTTAAGCTGCTCATATTTTGGTGCATTGTGTTATGTGCTGAGAATTTTTATCAGCCGCCCTAGTGCTCGAATGTGGTGGAAATACCAATGTGTCTGAGGAGCGGAGGTTATGCACACAGATGTACAAAGCATCAAAATGAGCCGTTTGCAGATGGACGGGAAGCAAACCCAGGCTGAGTCTGCACCTTCGCAGCCTTCGATCCATCAAACCGGCACCGACCGAGCGCGGTCGTATCTGGGTAATAGCATTAATGCTTTAATGCTGCTTTGTGTGTATATAGGTTAGGATGGGAAGCAGCTACGCCTCTGCGTAGGGAAAGGTTGTGCTTTATGAGGGCTGGCTGCAATTACCAGTTCTTAGCAAATGAAGGAAAAGTTGTAAACCAAGACTGAAAAGCAGCCGGGAGCCTGCGGTGTTTGGCAGGAGCCATGGTCGGATGCTCAGCAGAGACTGGGGATGTTGAGACTCCTGGCTTTGATTTCCAGCTTTGCACATGGCTGAGCCTGGCTGCTTCCCTGGGTCCCAGTTTGTCCGTCCGTGATGTGAAGGGTGAAGCTGTGCTGTCGCTTGGGGTCGGCCAGCAGCGTGGGGGTGCACACAAGCACCAGGCAGGAGGGTTTGCCCCCGCCTGGGAGCCCTCAGACCAGGCCTTTGGAAAGAGTTAAACCACCGCTCCATATTTCAGCCTCGGAAAGTGGTGTCGGGGCAGCCTCAAGTTGAGAGAAGGGATCTTTATTGCTCTCATATGAATAAAGCCCCAGCACTGGGAATGACACGTTTAATCTTTAGTGGAGTGGGCAGTCTTGGAGATTTATAAAGCCTCTGTTGCGTGGGAGATCAGGAGGATTAAGCAGAAGTTAAAACACACATATACACCAAAAAACCTCAAACCCAGACCCCCCTCCTCCCTCTGTCGCTTTCCCCCTCTGCAAAAAGTCAACCTTAAATGTCACGTCAAACCAAACTTAAAACCCAGTGGCTTTTAGCGCAGTTACTAACCCCAGGAGCTGCTGACTGGGAGCGGCTCGACATGCGGGACGGAGCCGCCGTGATGGGTTTGAAGCCGGAGCTCCCTTCCCCAGATCGTGGGTCTGGCGGTGGCAGGTGACACACAACCTGTCGGAAATTGGACTCTGGGCTTTAGGGCCTGGGAGGAATGGCAGGAAAAATCCCTCATCCAAGCCTTGCCTCAGAAATGGTTGCTGTTTGGGGTTGGGTAGATGCTCTTTGGGTGAGGGAGATGGGCAGTGCTGGGCTCAGGGGGTGTCTCCTGCCCCAGGCAGGCTGAGGGGTGGCAGGTCCCCCTGGCACGGCTCTCCGGTTAATTGGCTCTTGTGTTTTCTCCACGCAGATCAGAGTGAAGGATTTCATTGCAGGGAGGAGTGCCGCATCCTGGGCCACTCGGACAGGTGCTGGATGCCCCGCGGCGCCGTCCCCAGCCGCGCCAAGTCCCCCGAGCACGGGAGGAACGTCATCGCCCTCTCCATCGAGGCGACGGCGGTGGACGCGGAGCCTTACGCAGACTGCAGCACAAAAAGGACCTTCGCCACCTTCGGCAAGGAGGGCGGCGAGCCCCTCGCCGACGAGCGGCTCGCCAACCCCAAAGGCAAAAGAACGGTGGACCCGGCCGCCTGCAGCCCCAAGGTCAGCGGCGCCGTCCGCGAGGCGGGCAACGGCTGCGAGGCCGTCAGCCCCGTCACCTCGCCCCTCCACCTGAAGAGCCCTTTGTCCGGCAAACCGGCAGCACCGTACGGCGCCGGGCACTGCGCCGGCAACCGGGAACGGGAGCCCTTTGGGAACACTGGCCCTTCCCGGCCGAGCGAGGCAGAGCCCCGCGGGGCGGACAGCGAGGGCGGCGGGCAGGAGGGCAACCCGCTCCTGCAGGAACGCCGGGACAAGGACTCGCCCGGCGCCCGGAGACTAAAAGACATCGTCCTTTGAGCGGTACCCGGCGAAAGGAGAAGGAGAAGGAAGAGGAGGAGGATGAGGGACCGCACGACTCCCAGCGCAGATTGTTTTTATCGCTTACCAATGGTTCACAGATTGCTGTATTTAAAAGCTTTCCCTAAATGTATTGTTTATAAATGAAGCTATCGTTAATGTGACAATCCCACTCGTCTGGACAGGCAGCAGGGGTGTGCAGCCGGAGCAAAAAGTAGCTGGTGGTTTCCTTTTGCCGGGAGGCGGTGGGTGCGGGGGGCAAAGGTGAGACCGCCCCCACCCCGGGTCCTCAGGAGCGCTCGGTATCCCCTCCTCGGAGTTTATATATTTTTATATCTCAAAACAAAGATAAATTTCCATTCCTGGAAAGAAGTGAATGGCAATTCCTTATTCGGCCATCTTTAGTAATCACGCCGGCGGTTTTGTAGGCTGGACAAAGTAGCGGCCGTTCCTCGTTCAGAACGATGGTCGGGTGAGGTTTAATATTCGCCCAGAGCGAGGTTGTTTGTATTTTAAGACGTTGCTATTTTGCTAGGGACACCCCTGCGTTTCTGAATCCTTTTGCTGTCACATGCTTATCTGTACTATTACTGTATTTGATATTGCAAATTCCTGTATGTCTAGTGATGGCAAAAGGCTTCCAAGCTTAAAAAAAAAAAAAACCTTAAAAAAAAAAAAAAAATCACAATCATCTTATTTAAAATTTTGGGGAACCTGCAGTTTTCAGACCCGGTGGAGCAAGTGCTTCTTCCAGCCCACACCATCGCCTGCAGCGTTCCCCAGCTCTTGCAGGGCAGTGTCAGGGCATTACAGGAAGGTGTTTAGGGGGAAATTCTGCCTGGATAGCAATTTTTTGGATGCACTGTGCTGAACTATTTCCCTTCTCTATTTCTTTTGCATAATTCCAAGGCAACGCATGGAAGGTTTTTTGAGAAGTTGGTTGTTTTGGGGTTATTTTTTTCCAGTTCCCAGATTTAGATTTCCCCCATCTCCGAGCATTTCCAAGTCAAAGTCATGGAATTATTTAAGAGATCTAAATTACCACCTCAATTAGACACACACTTCCAAGTCAGCATTTCCCAGTCGTGATTATGCCAAGTACGCGTGTGTGTATATGTCATCACGGCATGGATTTTAGACCGTTCTGATTTCTTTCTGTCCCTGCATCATGAATAACTATGGAATGAGCAATAGCGATGTTAATTTAGGGGCAGGCAGGTGATATGTAACAACGCTACTAATTTAATTAACGTGCCTTCTTAATGGAGAAAAAAATTAAAGAAATTCATTATTTTTTTTTCTCGTAATTAAGGACTTTTTTGTGTGGGTACAAATTTACTCATATAAAATTGATTTAAAAATTGAGCTACTTTAATAGCCATTTTGTAGAAGGGAGAGAGGGAAGGGCTTCACAGCTCTCTGCTCTCTTGCAGTGATAATTCCTCAGTGAGGTATGAGTAAGGTAGGAGGATTTCAGTTAGCATATTATTATTATTAACCCTTCACCGACCAGATTTTCCTACCCTGAATAATATTTCCTAGAATCGAAAATGGATTATGGAAGGGAAAATATATAGCTCTTGCCAATGTTTGCTGTACCAGCAAGTTGAAATTAGTGGTTTCTAGAGAAATAGCCTTTCTAGGTCTACATATCATGAGAAAATATTTGTTACTTTGATTTATTTAAATTAAAAACGTCAACAAGAAAACAAGCTCCAGTCATTATTATACTCAAACTAAAATTAAACTCCAGCCATTTATTTCTTCAGGGCAAATTGATCCTGCCTGAAGCCGTAGCTGGTCCGAGACAGGTCCGCAGTCAGTCTGTTCCCCCTGCCGCTTGCTAGGGCCAGGAATTGGGAAAGAACCAACAAAAAATGGTCGTCTGACAAAATTTACGACGCTTCCCTCGCTGGTGTTGATGACTACCTCATTCAGCTCCCATCCCACGCGTTACCCTGATGTCCTGCATCCCTCCGGAAAGCGAACCGGGGATTGTCCCCTCTCTTCTGGAGTTTGAGCCCATTTTTCAGGGATCTGTTATTTCTGTTCCCGCGATGTTTCCTGCTTGCGTACCGTTACTGCTGTCATTGACTTCTGTTGGTTTTCCCCCCAAATGTGTGTATTACTATAAGACAAGCAAAAAAGAAAGGGGCTGACTTGGGGCTGTTGGAGTAACTGGGTTTTCTGTAACTGTTAAGCTGGGTTTATTCTGATGTTACCTGTTTTTGTCAGGTCTGGGTGGGGTTTTGGGAGGGGAAGCGTCTCGTATGTGTTTGAGCAACAGAGTCTGTGATGCCCCGTCTGTCAGATCCTGTTGGCTTTGCAGGGCAACAGCCTCATGTTGCCTTATCGTCTGCCCCGCACCTCCAGCAGGATGGGACCCGTCTGCCCCATTGCTCAGCACAGGGATGGGGAACACGGGTTCCCCCCATCCCTGGGCACCCCATCATCATCATCCCCAGTCGCCCGAAAAGCGCTGGCCATTAATTTCTGCTGAGCGTTGCCCTCTGCCTGCGGAGCTGCCACCACCAGCTCGGCGCTTTAGATGAAAAATAGATGCTAACTGAAAAGGAAGAAAGAAAAAAAAAATAAAATAGAAACATTTCTCTAATTTACCCAGAGGAAACGTTCCTTGCCACTCTGAATAAAAGCGCAGCCGAGAAGGAATGTGAAATAATTCTGTATTAAAAGGGGGCATTAAAGAGGTCAGTAAACCCTTATGCCTCCAAGAAAATCGTTTAAACACCAGTTTTCTGGGCTGACCCAGGCTGCAGCCAGGGATGCTGAGCGAGGGGCCCTTCCCCGGCACGTCCTTGCTGCGCGGGGCCGAGGGGAGAGCCGCAGAGTGGCCCCGGCTCTGCTGCCTCGTCCCTCTCCTGAATATTTTGCTACTCCTGTCACTGTCCCTCTGTGTCACTTGAGATGAGTTCAGGGCTCCTGGGCAAATCGCAGCCTGCCTTGGTTTTTCTCCTAGTTGCATCGAAACTGGCCATGCAAAAGAAGTTCAAGGCTGCAGGGCGGGCAGGAGGGGGATTTCGAGCGGGGTTCCAGATGTAATTATTGTGCTTTGTAATGACTTAAACCTGTCCTCAGATTTGGTTTAGGAAAAATCGCTGGGATCTGTTGGTTTCCTCCAGTCAGACTTGCTCTGCTCCCCTGTTTAGCCAGGAGAGCGGCAGCCACCGACGATTCTCCCCCGAGCATGACGAGGACCCCATCTGGAGCAGCCCCGGAGCTGGGGACCGAGGGGGGATGAACCCCCACCCTGTGCCAGCCCAGGGACCCTTCCCTGCTCCCTGGGCAGCCCTTGGCTTTTCCCACCCTCGACCACCGGGCTGCGCTGGGAGGGATGATGGGGGGCTGGGGGGGACGACTGGTGGCTGGAAAAATAACCCCCGAGCCCCATCCTGCTGAGGTTGTTGCCGTTCCCTGTTTGTTGTGAAGCTGGAGGTGGCCTGTGGATCACAAGTTGTGCAGAAGTGAATTCCTCTTTCTTTTTTTTTCTTTTCTTTTTCTTTTCTTTTTTTTTTTAATATATCAAATAGGAAACAAGTTGCTTTTGTAAAGAACACACTGTCTGATGAATATGTTGAAATTATTCTTGGGGGGGAAGAAAATAATTAATTATGAATGGGAACACATTTGTCTGTCATTGGGGAGAATCGATGATCTTGTTGCTACAGCTGCTTTCGCAGCTCTGGGTAATCTCTGATCCAACCTGTGAGTTGCGGTACCCGCCGGGGGAGCAGCCCGGCCAACCCCGCTGCGAGCGCTGCCGAGACGGATCCTCTGCCGGCGTCGGCTGACGTTCAGCTGATCCAAGCTGGGAGAGAGTCTTCAAACTTCGCCCCTCGCGCAAACTGGTTTTCAGCAGGGGTACGAGCCGTGGGTCTTGCCCCGCTAGTGGCGGTGGCAGGCCCCTGGCTACTGGCCCGCGGGCAACGGGCAGCCGCCGGACTGAGCGCGGTACGTCTCGTCATGGTGTCTCCGTTGCCGAGTATATGAAGAATAAATTGTTGTATATGCTGATATGTATGTTATGTACATTTTCACAGTGATTGAATCATTGTAAACAAAATGGAAAAAGGAAAAAAAAAATAATAAAAAAAATCACCATGCTGTCTATTTTATGAAGATGATAAAGCAGCTTTATTAAATTATTACGATTCTGTTTCAAAATGGTGTACCTGCCACATTGGGTTTTTTTATCCAATGAGAACTTTGTTTTCCACCTAAATGTGATTTTTTTTTTTTTTTTCTCTGCTTCGAGCATCTAATGCATTTTAGTATTAAAGCAATTATTGAATAAAATGGAAAGTAAGTGTTTGGTTAAATACGCCTAAGTGGGTTTGCTTTGACGAACTCCAGGTGCTGGTCCTGCAGAAGCCGGTGCACAGCTGGACACACGTGTGGTCCCCTGGGTGCCACCCCAGCCCTTTCCCCCATCCGCTCCTCCCACGGCTGATCTGCTTTAACACCCGAGAGGCTGTGAACCCCAGGCAGAGCTTTCTTAGCCCCTAGGAGGATTCATCGTGGTCCCCATGAGTGACTTGCTGGGATGGGCAGGCTCTGAGCCCCGTAATAGCTCTGCCCGGGGCAGAAAATCCCATGAAACGGGGCATGGAGCTGGTGCTTTTCATCACCATCCCCTCACCTCTCGGGGAGACACAGCTCTGAGAAGGGTAAGTCCAGGTAGGAAACACCTCCAACACACACTTCTTCTCCAGAGCCACAGCTGAGAAGAAGACTTGCTTTCCTTAGTATTTCAGGAAGGCATTTTGGAGGCTGTGGAGCACCCACTGCCTCTGAAATAGCGGTTAGTTCATAGACTGCTCTTACTCAGAGCATCTGGGTGCTTTGTGGCTAGTGGGGGTAAATGTGTTCCCCTAATGGCTTGGGCTCATTCTCTGTCTCAACTAGGGTGACACCAAGGTGGAACTGGAACAAGAGAGGGACATGGAAAGCCCCTTTCCCTGGGGTAGGAAGATGCTTGAGCGGCACACCCGAGCATCACCCCGCATGGCTGGGGCACATGGGGAGCAGGCGGCAGCCAGGGTTAACCAGCCTGGATGGGGCCCTCACCACTGTAATCCCACGGTTAAGGCTCTGGTGATGCAGTCTGGTTTGTCCCAAGGTGAGCTCTGGCACAGGCATCTCTCGCAGAACAGGGTCTCAGGAGCATGGTTTGCAGCCAGGACCTGGGGTGTGGTCACAGCCTCGTTTGTGAGTTGTTTGGCAGGTGGGTAAAAGAGGTAAAGGCAGGCTGGGAAAGGGAAGCTGGAGGTTAGGGTTTTGTAGCTTGTCTGGGGGGCAGTGGTGCTGCTGCTCCAGAGTGATGTCCATGCCAGAAGAGGCCGGGGGCTGTCTTACAGCATCCCTGAGCCGTGCCTCCTGCCTGCCTCCAGGGCCAGAGCTGGGCCAGCACCGTGGGCTCATCTCCCAGGTAGGAACTGACCTTATTTTGGGGGGAACGGCCCTTGAATAGCAGGGGTGGGAGGTAGAGGAAGGAAGGTGGTGGCCATGGGGCTGCCCAAGCTGCAGTGGGGTCACTGGGCAGCTGGCAGAGGGGCAGTGGGGACCAGGCAGGGCTGAGAGCCAAAACAGGGCTGCAAGCTCCCCAGAGGGAGGACTCCCCTCGTGGCATCCAGACCGGCTCTCACCCAGAACCTGCCGAGACCCCGCAAGCACTGGGCTCATTCCTGATTTAATAAACTCCCTCCAGCACCACTCAGCTCGCAGTGCTGGCTGCGGGCTCCTGCTCGCAGCGAGCTGGGGGCTCGGAGATGTCAGGTTGGTGACATGTCCCTGCTGTGCTCCCCGGCCAGCTGTCGCCATCCTCTGTCCCCGCCGGCGCACCCCAAAGAGCCGCAGCGTCTCCTCTGCTGAGACAGCAGCAGGAACGGCGGCGTTGGAGTTTGCATAAATAACGGTGCCAGGAAGGGCCGAGGTGGGCGGCAGGAGGGAGCGTGACTGAGACTCTGCCGCAGATAAAAAAAGGGATTCTGCTTTCAAGCGTGGCTGTCTGGAAGCACTGCTGGCCTGTATGGGTGTGCTAAATCCTACTGCTCGGCAACGCTCCTTGCACTAAGGGCCAGATCCTGAGTGGGAGCAAGCCCTGGCGAGGTCCCTGGGGCTGGGCTGTCTCTCGCTGCTGGTCTGTGCCACGTGTGGCTGATAAAGGAGAGCAGTGGGTGCAGAGAGCTGGGTGCTGTGGGTGGGCTGGGCTCCCCAGGGAGCTGCTGCCCCAGACCTGGGGGGACTCAGCCGATGGTCCCCTGAGCTCCCCAGTATCCGTAGGAGAGGCTCCCTCGGGCTCCCTGTCTGGCTGTCCCTGCTCTCCCGAGGGAGAGGGTTTCCAGAGGTGCTGTGCTGCACCCCGAAGTGCAGAGCCCCGCTCTGCCGTGCCCCGGCTGTGGTGAGGGGCTCAGACACAAAGACTGGCTCAGCGAAGCCACAGAGAGAACAAATTAACAAAAGAAGCAGCCAGCCCTCACCGGGCAAGGTTCAGAGCTGGTTCATAGGCACGGACCTCATTTCTTTCTTATGGACATTATTTTATATTATATTTGATGTTAAACTGGAATATCTAAATAGAGCCAAATTGGATTAACATGCAATGAATTATCATACACTTTAACTGTTAAGCCCACAAAGACAAGAACAAATAAATTGGAGGGATCAAAGGCCTGAAAGCACAGAGTAAAAAATATATATATAATATATTTCTATTTGAAGCAGAGCTCTGCAAACACAGAGTATTGCGGGCAGGGAAGTGGGGAGCGAAGGTCCCTGTCCCGCATTTCTGTTGCTCCCAGATCCAGGCTCTGCTCCCAGGTCGCGGTGCCCGTGGGGAAGGTGCGGGTGCGGCTGCGTGCCGCCGAGCCGCCTCCAGTCACTTGCCTTGGGCAGAAACCGGAGTCCAACTCCACCGGCAGCCCCAGCGGGCCTTCCACTTGTTTAACTTGCATCTGGTTTTTGTTTTGTGTTGTTGTCCTTTTCTTTTGAACGTGATGTAACCGAGCGTCCCCAAAGAGCCATCAGAGAACAAACACAGGCAGGTGTACAATTATCGAGCTCACCTCTGCTGCCGCGCAGCTCCCGCCTCGGCTCCCGGCCCGCGGTGATGGGAACGGGCTGCGGCAGCAAGGATGGCTCCTTGGGGACAAACTCTGGGCTTTCGGGCGGCCGTCGTGGCGTTGGCGGGGGTGGCTGGGCAGCTTTTGTGGGGACGTGGTTGGGAGCCGCTGTGCTGCAGCGTGATCAGTCATCGCAACTCAGCGTTTAGAGAAGAAGATAAAAAAGCCCCAGCAAAGCAGCGTCGTAGCAGCGCTATGGAAAACCCTGCCGTGGCACTTTCCATTAATACAGATAAAAAATTGAGACACAGGGCAAACAATATTAACCCCATCACTGATCAAGCTTAAAAGCTTTTCCCAAGAAAAATTGTCTCTGGATTGCAGTTAAATAATGGGCAGGGGGATCGCTGCCTGCAGAAGCCTCTGCCACGGGTCCCGTGCAGCTTCTTGCAGGTGCTCGTGCCTGGGGAGACCAAAATGGCAAAGGGACGGCAGCAGAGGGTCAAACACGAGGCTGATCCTTTGGCAAGCTTTAGGACAGAAGAAACTCAAAGCTCACCTGGTGCTTTGCGGGGGGAGGTGGTGCAGGAGCAGAGCAGCCCTCTTGGTGGGGGCTAGTCTGTGCTGCCAGAGGGTGATGAATTGTCTTCCAAGGCCAAAATAAAAAGGGATTATGATAATAAAACCTCCAGGGGAGAAGCTCAGTGGAAGGGCTTCCAGCTTCCCAGACAGGAGGGGTAGAGGTTGCTTGGTGGGAGCTCACATCTGCCAGATGAGGAGGTAGCTGGGGCAGGGGGTCCCTGCACCCCGAGGGCAGGGGGCTCCAGCCTGGCTCCGCTCCCCTGCTGCGGCAGAGCTGCCTTCCCCTTTCCAGCCTCAAATCTCTGCCTTCCCCTCCTCACCCTCACTCCCCAGGCGATCCTGCCCATGCAGGTGGATGCTGTATCGCCAGCCTGTTTGGTCACCTCCCATCGCTTGTGGCAGGCTTGGCTGATGGGAGCCCCCAGCAGGAGCCACCTGGGAAGGGCCCGGGGTGGGGTGTGGGGTGCTGGGGGGGGGCTCCAGGGCTGGGGACCGCAGGGCTGGGGCTGCAGCAGCGCCACGCTGGCCCTGCTGTGTGAAACCCTCCACTGCTCTGCTCCCTCGGTGCCCATGTGGAGAGCAGACAGAGGCGGGGGTGTTTTGACTGGAAAAGGAAAAATGAGCAAACAACATTCTCCAGGTTCCTTTCTATCTTTTTTTTTTTTCTTTTTTTTTTTTTTTTAATTTTTCTTTTAAGGAAAGAACCCTTTTTTTTTTTTTTTAACTCCTCTCTCTGCCTCTGTTGCACACCAGCTCAAAGGCTGTTCTTTATCTATTTGATTCTCTGTAAAATTGATCTTATTCTCTTTGGAGGAGTTAGGTTTAAATCACAGGATGAAATCCTGGCCCTAGTGAATCGATATCAAATCCTCTATCAACCTCAGCCCGCGGTGGAGATTTTGGCGATGGGGCTTTGGTTCCATGGGTCCCAGTGGGAAATGTCATCCGTTGATGGGGGACGCTTTCGTCCTCAGCTAGCAAACTGTTCCCAAGGTCTCTATTAAAGCCCGTCACTTTTGCTGTCCTTCTGCTCCAGCCCCACCTGCCTGGGCTTGTGATCCAGACAAGGGTTGACGTCTCCTGCTCTAAATCTCGGCGGAAAGCTTCCAGCCCACCTGCCAGTTACCTCCCCAGCGCTGCTCTAACTCACTTGCCACATCTGCTGGGAATGTGCCCATAGGTGTGAAGGTTTAATACAGTGATTGTTGGGTTGGCTGGGTGAGGCAGGAGATGTGCTCAGTGAGCACTATCTGCCTACACTGTCTCTCCTCCACTCTTCGTACCAGTCTCCAAACTCCAGCATGGCTCTGTAGCCCCCAGTGCCCCTTCCATGGCCCAGGGAAGGTGCCCAGCACCAACACAGCTGTGCTGGGGGCTCCAGCATCGTGCTCCCCCGTGGGTAATATCCTTTTTCTTTTCCTTCCTGTTGTCGTAGCAATTGCGTCCCACCTTCTTGGTGGGCAATGGGGGCTGGCTGGCCAGCCTGAGCACCCACCAGGGCTGTGGGCAGGGTGCGGCCCCTGGCAGGGGAAGGGTCATTCTGGCTCCCTCCCCTCCACCTGCAGCGGGTCTGGCAGCCGCAGTGCTGGGGCTGGATGGTGGCAGGGTCCCCCCCTTTGCAGAGACATCCCCTATCTCCCCTTCCCGCTGCCGGTGGTGCGAGGTTCCCCTGAGGCAGATGGTACAGCAAAGCTGTGTCTTTATCGAAGGATACCGGTAGCTTTCAGCTGCTTTTGAAGTCTCCAAAGAGAGCTGGGATATTTCTTGATCTGCTCTTAAATAAGTCATCGCCACTGCTGTTAACTCACATTAAGCACCGGAAGATGCCGGGTGCGCGGGGAGAGGCGTGCACAGCTCGGCACGCTGGGCTGGGAGCCTGTCGGTGCGGGGTACACAGCCGCGGGGCGTAGCCTCGGGAAGAGGCTTTGGGGTATTAAATATTTGATGTGCAAAGTTTATTTTAGCCTGAGTCAGACCGGAATCACTGCGCCTCCAGAATGCAGTTGGTCAGAGGAACAACCTCAGCTGGGTTTATGTTGGTTTTACGTCGCGATTTCTCTTGGTGCTGCTGCAATTGCATTTCCGCGTCACCCCCAGCCCCAGCAGGTCCCCGGCCTCTGTACACATCTGCGCATACGTGTTGGGGCGTCTCATCCCTTTCTGAGGCACTGGCAAAGGCAGGTTTTGGCCTGAATGCATGACGGTTTTGCACCCAGATCACCCTTTGCTCTGATTTTTTGCTTGTGGGAAGAAAGGGGGTTCTGCAAAAGGCTGAAGCAGTGCCTGGTGTCTGGGAGGTATTTGGTGTTAACAGAAATGTCGACAGGTCAGACTATGTTTTTTTAAATGCAGCTTTTTCACTTTTGCCCATTCCCCTTGGACTGTTTTCCCACCAGCAGCACCTTTAGCATTTATCTCATTCGAGTCCTCTAAGCAAATCTTATCTCTACATTTATTGCATCTTTGGGAATAGTAATTTTCAAGTCAGCTTTCACATTACTCCATATTTGTTACTACTCCTCCGTCAAGGGAAAACCTGGCTCGTTATTAGTTCTCTGCCTGATACAAAACATTTAATTTGAACAGAAACCACCAAGAGAGAGATACATATTGCTTTTCATAACCAAAGTGTCAACATCTTGACCAGACTGTAGCTGAAGCAATCTTTACCATATGGTGGATTTTTATACTTTAACGTCACATCTGCATCCCCGCTGCCTCTCCTTTCATTCCGGAGATGCTGTGCTGGTGATAAAAGGCGCTGTCTGCATGTCCTTCCTCAACACAATCACAAAAGGACCCCTCAGCAGATAAGGAACTAAACCAGAGATACAATAGCTGTGGCTTCCCACTGGCTTTCTACTCAATAGCTTTCTGCTATGCAGTAAAAAGGGAAAAAAAAAAAAAAAAGAAGAAAAAGAATAGCAATGATGGAGCATGTGTTGAGAAAATAAGCCCCTGTAAATCCCAGGGAGGGCACGGTTGCAGAACATGCTGGGAATAGCGACTGGAACTGGGCTGCGATAAGATGAAACTGGCTTTTTTTCCCCCTCCAGGTTCCTGGTAAATGAGATGCTACAGCTTTGCTGAAGCTCAAGGGCCTTCAAAGAACCCAGACTTGGTTTTCTTAGGAAGAAAAGGGGTCCATGTTAGTGTTGGCTTTTGTTACAGTATAACACAAAAGCATGTTAAACCTGGGTTAATTCTGGTAGGGATGAGTTGTGCGAAGTTGCTGGTTTAAAAGCTTGTTTGCAGCCACAGAGCAGTTGGAAAGCACCTGTAGCTGCCATCAAACAGCAGGCAAAGGTTTCAAACAAAGTGCCGATGAGCTGGGGTCAGGGCGGTGCTGGCAGTGGGTGAGAGTACCCAGAGCATCACCTCTGTTTTCTGCTTGCTTGGGTCTCGATGCTGGTCCCAAACCCCTCTGCTGCTTCTCTCCAACCCTTCTAAATGATGCCAGGAGCTTCGTTCCTTCAAGTGTGCTGTGAGCATCACTCCTCCTCCCAGCAGCTGAGTTTCTTGGCGTGCCCTCAAAATTGGCTACAAATGCCCATTTTGGTTGTGTTGAGGTTGTGCAGTGTCTGCCACCAGCTCTTTCCTCTTCTCACCTGGGCTGACCTGTGAACAGGAGAAATGGGCACTCCCATCCCAGCTCTGCACTGTGCTTCTACCACGAACATTTTAACTCTTGCATTTCCTTAGACCTTTGCCTGTACTTTTTTCTACCTCTGCCTTGCCTTCCTGCCTTCCCGCAGCTCTTCCCACATGCCCGGCAGCTTTGCAGAGCCTGTGGACTTTGCTTGGGTCCAAGGAAGAAGAGGGTCGGGCTCAGTGCTTGGCACGTGCCCTAAACTCCTGCCTCAGCATTTTGCATGCCGCATAGGATTTTATTGTATTGCTTTAATGGGAAGTCATGCAGCTCTGGACCCCAAATACACAGCTTTGTAAGAGTAGTGGCTGGAAGAATCCGCAGATAATTCAGTCCTGCCTCTCTTAAGTGAAATAGGATGTTAATACAATACAGTGGAGAATCGCTAATACAATCCTATTTTTATACTAGCACTTTCATGTCATATTAGAAGAAGATTCGACTTTTAGATCTTTTTTAGCAATTTAGCACAGTGAGGATTTCATTATACTGACAGAACTATTGACAAAAAGAAACACATTAGAATGGGGAGGATAATGGTCCTTGGGAAGAGGAAGTTTTGCAAGGCTTTTCATTTAAGACTGGACAAAGTAACAGGCACTGTGCTGTGGGGAATAATCCTGCATTAGCAAAGGGGTGGACTAGATGACCTTTTAAGTCTTGTCACAGACTAATAGAAGTCGGAGATGGAAGAGACTTTTAGGTCACATCAAACGCTCCTTCCAACCCAGTGCAAGATTATTTCTTGATGTATCTGATGGTGGGTTTTTTCCACTTCTAAAAGTTCCAAGTCGTGAAGCTTTCTCTCCTAAGGGGTCTTTTTCACACTATTTCACCCAGTAAGTGCGCGCTTAACTTTGCGCACTGTCATTAATTCCCCTGAATTTAAGTCTCTGCAGGATTTAACAACTTTAATTGGATTACTCACAGCCTGCAAAGTTAAGCACCTGCATAAGGCTTTGCAAGAGGGAGGTTTAACAGATCTTAGCATTAACTTCTTCTCACTTTTCCACCTTAATCTTGATTTTGCTTCACAGGCCTCTCACCTTTCCCTTGCATGGCTCGGCTCAGCCTCTCCTCTTCCCTCCTCTTGACACGCAGACGGTTCTCGCCTTCCCTGACGTCGGCGATGCAGACCACGCAAACCTCTCGTCACCAGACCGACTGACTCCGCAGGCATGTGAGAGATGGAGAACTGCGTCACCACCAGCGGCGTGGCTTCTGGCACCAGATCTAAATCGGGTTTGCTCTTGCTGCACCGAACAATTAAAGCACTTTTTCCCCCCCCGCCCCCTGTCTCCACCTGCTTTGGAGCAAGAAGAGAAGCAAGCGTGGGGATGCAGCCCGGGATGGCAGCACCACCCAGCAGGCAATCTGGCGAGGTGGTGAACCTCGCTCGCAACAAGAGGAGGAGAAACTTTCCCATTCCATCTGCTCCCAGCCTTCTCAACTAGGTACCCGCTTTCCACACCGAGAGCAGATGTTCCTGCTGGAAATAGGCTTCCCTTCTGAAGTTGGAGCCATCACTTTGCATTAGAGCCTGCAAGCCTGCTTGCTGCCTTATAGTGCTTTCCCTGCTGACAGGGTGTGAGGCACAAAACATTTTAAATGAAGATCTTTACAATTGTGAACATGCTGCAATAAATATTAATGCTAACTTGTTAAATGGCGAATCAGCAATTTATATAATGGCTGGGGATGCCTCTCCTTAAGTGACACATGGTGATTGGGTGTTGCTCTATGTTTTCCAGCCGTGGTTCATCGCTGCGTTTTGGAGAGGGGTTCTGCGTGTTCTCCTGCTGACTGATGGACATCGTCCCTGATAAGGCAATGTCATGTTTGCCATGCTAGGGACTGCAGCATGAGTGGTTTGCAGTAAGGGTTCGAAGTCTGAGCTACTTTGACTGGCTCCAGTGGGATGCCAGGTGTACTACATGTTTCTCTATGTGAACCATCTGCAGGTGTCCAAGGGCTGCCCTGCAAAGCCCATTTGCAGCCCAGGTTTCCTCTTCCCCTGTTTAATTGCCTCAAAGGGAAAGATGAGACTCTTGTGTACCTCCGTGCTGGGGGGTGTGGATGAGCACTGGTAGAGTTGTCTCGAATGTTGAATAAAAGGCACCTCAAAGCCACGACCTATTGCTGTTAATTAACATATTACATTAATATGATGGAGATCTGAATAGGCTGATCAAAGCAAATGCTCAGGTTCTATTGTTTCCCTGGTGAGCTGGGGGTTGTAAATAGAGCTTGACCAGGCTCCAGCAGCTCTCCGGCTGCCTCTTGCATCCCGAACAGCCGTGTATTGTCCAGGCAGGAGGTGGATTTTCAGCAGAGACAAAAGCAAGACAAGCTCCTTTTTTAAAAATTTTAAGCTTGAGTTCATCCAGAGGAGACAATTTACTTCTCTTTGTTGTTTCCAGCATCATTCATCCCTTCTGTTTGTGCTCTGTAGAAGCTGAGCCTGGGATATCATCTGAAAGAAGTTTCTCTTTCAGGATCTTTGATGTTAGGTTTGTTATATGTATATTTGAAAAGTACTTCTGCAATGACAAAGCTCGGTGCTACTCCTGCTGGGCTGATGTGCGTGTGAACTGCACCAGTGAGTGGCAGTGATTAATCCAGCAGCACCACGTGCTTTTGCTGCCGAACGACTCACGGTGTGGACAAAGCAGCAGCACGCTGGATTTAAATTGGTGACAAAGGGGAGGGAGTAGTTTTCCTAGTCCTCAGGTGCTGAGGAGTTTTTGTCAGGCACTGGTGTGATCCCCAGCCATCCAGGCTTTTCTGTCTCCCTCACAAGGAGAGTTGCCTGCCTGGGCTGTTGGGGATGGGCTTCTTCTCTATTTTGCCAGGGGGGCTTCCAGCTTCCAACCCTCGGTGCCCTGTGAGGCCAGTCCAGCCAAGACACGTGAAATTCATCCCCGGGTTCTGCTGCAGCGCACCAGATGAGCCTACAGTTTGAGCCGTGAGGATGGGCTGACTTGTTGCACGTTATACTGGTTTCAAAAAAAGCTTCCACATCCTCTGCAGGTGGCTACCCCCAACCAGGAGGGCTTGGTTGATACCTGGATTTAAACCATCACTCAAATGCCTGCCTTGCAGCACACAGCTGGATCACTTGCAGGCTCCTGCCAGGGTGCCTTTGACTCCAGGTTTGCTCTTTAGCACCTTCCAACCCGTGAGCAGAGCTTGAGGGTGGCTTTGCCAGCCCAGCTCAGAACTCGGCTCCGTGCTCAGCTTCCAACACCAGCCAGTAGCAGATGCTGGGGAGCAGGTCTCTGAAGCAAGGGCTGAGCTTTCCAGGGGCAAAGTCTGCTGACTTCTAGCAGCGAGGGGCATGGGGACACCCTGGGAGCCAGGGATGGCAGCCGGGCCACTGAGCTTGGTAGCCAGCTGATCTGCTCCCCCATTTATATGTCTGGTTTCTTCTGACACAGCTTGAGCTCTTGGCTACTGCAACATCTGGTGGCAACAAACTGTACCATGTAATTGTGTTTGGCATGCAAAANCTAATAATTTCATATGCCGAAGGATGGGTAGGGAACGTCATCGTGGCACCGACGGTAATTCGCAGGCTGTTCTTTCTGCCATAGCCTGTGGTTCTGTAGAAGACCCGGTGCCCACAGGGACATGCTGAAAGTACTGAGAGGGCCGAGGTGACTCAGCTCGTGGCCCTGCCAGCCTCTGCATCCCTGTTACATGGGGCTGAAACCTGGTCTTGTTTGCTTGCTGCTACATAAATAAAATCCAGATCTGTCACATTTGCTGCTAATTGGCTTGCAAGGGCTGCTTGTTTGAGTTGTGGAGCTCTCACAGAAATGGCTGACCTTTGGCAGTGCTAATGTTTCCCGTGAAATCCCCAAAGCTCCGTGCTTCCCTTGCTCCTGCTGAGAAAACCTGCTGAGAGGAGCTGCTCTCCTGGTCTCCCATGCCTTCCCCCCACGATCTCAGCAACTCTTCCACCACATGTGACAGGAAAGCTGCTTCATCCCGATGGGTCAGTTAATGAGCAGCAGAAGTCGGGTGCTTGGAGTCATTAAGAAAGGGCAAGTGAAGCAAAGCATCAGCTCTTTTGGTGGCTTCTGACCTGTTTCTGAGGCAGCATTGAGGGCACTGGCATGTCTGCAGATGCTTCCTGGGCCAGGCTCTGTCCTGGAGAGGAGCAAACACTTCTCTGCAGGAGAAATTCCTGGCATGGCTTGGATGGTGATTTGCAAAGGATCCTGATGTGACTGGCAGCCAGGGCAGTGCTCTGCTCCATCACTTCTCAGCCTTGCGGCCAAGCCAGCTGCACCACTCAGCGTGGGGACTGGGGCTCGCTGCCTCCAGAGCAGCCCAGCCAGCCGTAAATTCTTCTCCTGTTCTCCATCACCAGTACTGGGATGTGTTTTGCAGGTTTAGCTCTTTGTGGTGGTTCAGCTGCTTGACCTGGCTCAGCATCCCATCAGCCAAGCACTAGTGTTGGGCCAGAGCAGGGTGATCTGGTTGGGGTGAGGAAGGAAGCAGGACAGCACCCTAAACCTGCCCTGTAGCAAACTGCCTGGAGCTTAGCAGGATTTACGCTATTTCCCTGCCAGGATGCTTAGCTATTCCTTTCCCGTCCATCCTTGCAGCATCTCTTCTTATTATTTCTTTATTCATATTGATTTTAGTTCACTGGAACCTGAACTGCTTGGTGTGGAAATTGCTGGAGTCTCGCTCTCCGTTGTGTGTGGCTCTGCCTGATTTGGGGTGTAAACCTCAAAACCAAATCCCCCCTGGGGGCCTCAAGCCCCCTTTGCCAGCTCACCTGCTGCTGGCTCTGCCCTGGCAGGGCTGCTCCGCTTCAGCCCTGCTCATCCTTGCAAAACGCCCCTGGGTTCTGCTGCTGGCAGGGAGTTTTGGGTGACGCATGCTCAGCCCCTGCTATTTGTGCTCTCAGTTACCCGCTTAACCATGGTGATTTACATGGCAACCCGATGAGGCCTGGCATTTCAGTGCCTTTATGCATTAAGCAGCATCAGCTCCCATGTAATTTAATTGTCTGTGTTTTAAACATAAATCAGCAAACTGTGGGCTTGGAGCAGAGCAAACTCCTCGCCGGGCATGGAGGTTGCTCCTGCCGACTGCCCCTCCGGTGAGATGTGGCCCATCCTGGTGTCCCCACTCCCTGAGGATGTGCTGTGGAGAAAATTTAGGCTGTGGTGTTTCACTTGGATGAGCTTCCCCTCTGGAGTTCCTGATTTAGGTTGCATCAGTCATGCTGGAGTAAGGTCCAGTTCCCTCATCCCCCTTTGGAGCAGGCTCTACAGCCAGGGCTGCCACCCCCTAAAGCTCCTAGGAACATGGTGCCTTGAGGTCTCCCCTTTCAGTCAATTTTGTCTGAAATTGGCCAAAGGGCTCAGAATTCATTAGGCACTGTGACTAATAGTTGTGACTCAAGCAGCCTCATTTCCTGAGGAAATTGGGCTAAACCCCCGTGCGTGCGTATTTTCCGCCCCATCAGACCTTCCCGGATACGCTCTCACAGAGCTGGGCCTCAGCAAGGCTTTGATCCCCCAGAGCCAAGCGTCTGGGCGGGTGGTGAAAGGCTTTCTGGGTTTTGCTCCCCTTTCTTTGTGCGGCAGCTCCCTGGTTTGAATAGGGCGAGAGAGCTCGAACCCGCCAGCCGCCTCCCGAGCCCCAGGGATGTGGGGCAGGGGATAATGTGCCAGCAGTGTGGGAACAGGAGCCAGGATGTGCTAATAGGGCAGGGGAGCCTCTCCCCCAGCCCTCCCCTTCATGCAGCCTTGTTGACACCGGGGGATTTCTGCTGCCGCATTCCCACCGCCGCAGCTGTGTCCCTGCTAGTGATGGTGGGAAGCCTGCGCCAAGATCCTTGGGGTGGTTGGCCCTGCTCTCCCTCCACCCCCAGCAGGCAGCCTCTGCACTGGCCAAGGCCACTGGTTCCCGTCATGGCCAAGGCCAGGGATGAGCTGCATCTCCCAGCCAGGTCCCTGGGCTGCAGGGAGGCAAACAGGGTGATGTCCCCATGCCGGGCAGGTCACAGCTGCAGGCTGAGCAAGCCAAGGTGATGCTTTTCCCAGAACTCCTGTTGCCCATCCTGCTGTCCCCTGCCTGTCCTGCCTGCAGTGTCCCCCTCAGGCTCTGCAAAGGTGGGAGGGAGGGCTGGGTTTGGAGTTGCTTGTGTGGCCACCTCAGCAGCCCCCTTCACTTCTCTCATGCTCCCTGGAACCCTTCCCACACCCCTGGCCAGCTGCCTCCATCCCTCTAGCACACAAACATTGGTGCAGTGAATGCCCATGTGTTTCATCTTGGCTAAATATTTTGCCCTTCTTTTTGCTCTCTTCTGCAAAGCATTTTGCAGGCTCTTTGGAGTGTACAAATCCTCCCACGCAGGGTAAATCAAGGACCAGAGGGAGGTAAAAAATAACTTCGGTAAAATATAAACCTTACCCCACCAGGCCTTACCAGATGTGAGCTATGGCACAGGCTGTATTTCTACTAGGTTGGAGCTACAGCAATAAGGAGCTTCCTTAGAGCAGCTTTTTTTGTATGCGAGTGCTCCTTGTAGTGTAAAGCAGCTGCCCAGGAGCAGGTATCTCCTGCAGCACTACAACATCAACACCGACTTTCCAGGGTGGGAAGGGGCTGGCAGGGTCACGCCGCAGCCTGGGCAGGAGCAGCCTGCCAGGCAGGGCTGTCTCTGGCTGCAGCCTGGTTCTGCAGGCAACAGGAGCTCTGCTGCCTGGGTTTGGGAGGAGAAATGTGTGGAACTGATTAGCATAGTTAATTCAGCTCTGTGATTCTCGCCTGAGGGGGCTGGTATTTCTGAGATATGGCAGGTGAGGCAGGGTGAACCAGGCTGCGACCTGCAGGCATTCCCACTAACGTGTTAGTGGGCTGGGGCCAGGAGGCCACAGGGTAGCTGGGAGCAATTTATTCCCTTAACTACATTCACAGTCTGCAGGCTCGAATGGATAGTTATTTATTTTAGTGCGCTGGTTTTATACCCATGGAGAGACTTGGGTTCTGTCCTGAACATATAGATCAGTGTGGGAGTGTTGTGGCTTGTACTGAGCAGAGTCACCCTGGCTCACAGGATGGGTTGGAGGTGGCTCCTGTGCATGAGAACAGACTTGAGCTGCAAAAGATTTCCTTGCCATGGCTCTACTCTTCATCACTGGTGCCGGCTGAGTCACTCCTCAGTGGTGCCCAAGGAAAGGCAACACAAACTGCGGCTGCTTCGCACCCTGAGGCAGAGCGTGTGCTGGGCACCTGGCCGTGGCCAGACAGGGTCCTGCTGGGACATGTGAACAAGAGACATTCGCTTACAGCAGAAGGATAGTCCCTCCTGGCTGCAGGGCTGGAGTCCTCGCAGCCATGTGGAGCCACTGCTATGACAGAAAGAGGTGGGCGTCAGTCTCTTCTCCCAAGGAACAAGTGATAGAACAAGAGGAAACAGCCTCAAGCTGCCCCAGGGGTGGTTTAGTTTGGACATTAGGAAAAATTTCTTCACCGAAAGGGTTGTCAAGCACTGCAACAGGCTGCCCAGGGAAGTGATGATGTTGCCGTCCCTGGAGATATTTAAAAGACATGTAAATGTGGTGCTGAGGGCCATGGTTTAGTGGCGAACTTGTCAGTGCTGGGTTAATGATTGGACCTGAGGAACTTAAAGTTCTTTTCCAATGTAGACAATTCCAGGATTCCAGGCAGCACTGAGTTTGTACAGAAGCTAATGGGTCTGCATGATGGAAAAGTGATCTGGAAACTACATCCCCCCGACAGACACGTGCTGGCAGGTAAGCACAGCCCCGTACGTGGTCCAGTTGCCACCCATGTTCCAGCACTGCCTGCGCATGGTGACTGGGGCCAGCAGGGGAAGGCGATAGGCAAGCTCACAGCCTTTCTCATCAAGAAGCTCCTGTTTAATTTACGAGCCTCTGCTCTATGAATATTTCCCGTAATGAACGGCGAGCTCACTTCCACACTTATCCTCTGCTGTGTTTGTTTTATTTGGTTTGCTTTTATTATGAGAGATCCACTCTTTGCCTAGTACCTCTTCTTGCTCTTCCCCCTGCCCGGTGTCACGGTGCTCTGGTCCTGGGTAGCGTCTCTGCCCTTTGTTGGCTCCTTGCAGAGGTCGGAGCCCGGCTCGCCACGGCTCAGGCAGCTTTGGACAGGGAGAACAACAAAAGGAAGCAAAGAATCCCTCTTCAAAAGGCCGGGGAGGAAGGCAGGTGGCCAGTGAGCGTTGGGGCGGGAAGACAAAGAGCCGGGAACAATGGGAGCTCCATGGAGCGCAAACACTCGCCCCTCTCATTATCCACCCAGCGCCCAGATGAGTCACATGCCGGGGCTGGACTCTGCATCTCCGGAGTCAGAACAGGAGAGGAATGGCTGGGGGTAAAGAACTGGGTGCTCAGAGCACAGCGTCTTGGGGTGATTACTGGCTGGTGCCAAGGGACAGGGCTGCTCTGGGTGCCGACACATGCCCAGCAACAGCCTCAGCCACGTCAGTGCTGGGGCCATCTCCAGGTGGAGAAAGCTACACGCTGCAAGGATGGGGCTAACCCTGATGACCAGAAGCTCAGCAGCAAAGCCGAGAGGCAGGGGTTCCTCAGGGACACCCCATGGTTCCCATAAGGGTGTTTTTAGCTCCCAGTGGCTCCTAAATGTTGTTGCTGGATGTTTGCAGCCTGAGTCACAGGTCCCCAGCAAGAGGAGTCAAGGTGCACTGGAGGTGTTTCGCTTGGAAATCACTCTGAGCGTCTCCTGTCCTCAGAGGGACCACGCTAAGCTGCTTCTAGGATGGAGAGATGTGTGCCTTTTGAAAGATGACACTGTCAAGAATAAAGTAGAGGAAAATAAACCTCTTAAGCAGATGAATTCAGCAGGCCAGGTATCGTCTGCCAGCAAATACAGAGCTAATGACTAGATTCTTGTCATGTACCAGGCATAACAAATCCAGGGACCTGCCGGTAAGCGGATAGAGGGCAGGGGCAAGTTTTATCTTAGCACACTCATACTCAGAGGTGCTACTTTGTGATTATGTCATTTTCTCCAGCTTTTTCCATTCAACGGTCTCTCTGTGATGAGCATCTGTTTGTGTCAGAACAAGGGCTTGTTGACTGCACTTGAGCTGAGCTGCTTTGACCTGCACTTCACAATGCACAAAGGCTTTTTTCTATGATGATTAGCTCTGTGGTGCAATATTAAGGCTCTTTCTTCCTCCTTACGTGCCTTTTACAGAGTCTGGTAGGTAGGGAGCTTCAAAGGGCCTGCTGGAGGGTCCTGCCGCTGTCTGACTCAGATCTAGTCTGCTGCCCTTATTTGTCCCGGAGCAGAAACCATCCTATACGATGTGACCATCAGAAGTGCACAGAGGGAGAAGAGGCACAGGGAAAGATTATCACATGGAACTAGGTGCCACAGACTGTGTGGTGCTGTTCTTGGTGAGATTAGACATGAGAACAGGGTCACCAGGACTCCCTTCGGTGCCTGTTCTCTGCTGCTCTCCTCCATCCTGCAAAACAGCAACTTGGTCCTTCTCAGCACTGAATTAGCTGGGGAAGAAACCCAGAAGCTTCCAGACTGTGAAGGTAAGCTGTTCAGTGGTTGAAGGTCTTTCAGAGCTATTTCATGGACTCTCCCATAGATGGAGATAGTATTTTTCCTACATGCAAAAACCTCAGTTTTGCATTGTTTGGGACTCCAGCTTTCTGGAAACATTTGGGATGTATCTTGTATGATCTCAAACAGCTTTGGGCTTTCCCGTTGTCATCTTAGCTCCTAGTGCCACGTGGACCAGAACATGAGGTCACCATGAGCTGAGATCCCACTGGGCAAAACCACTTGTTGGAGCTAGACTCGAGCTCAGCATTTGGACTTGTGTAGCACATGGAGCACATGCGTGAACGCAGTGACCTCTCAGGGACTGCTCTTCCCTCACTTATGTGAGAGCAGAGAATGAATCTCTTTTCTTCCTGACTCTTTTGGTAGGATCTGAGAAAGAGGGCCTTTCCCCCGCCCCCTTTTCTTTGATAATTAAATAAATAAATAGAACCCCTGAGCAAATGAAATGTCATTTCACATTCAGGCAAATACATTTGGGTTAGAAATCTAGGTCAGAATGTAAATTATCTTCCTGCCTTCTTGAAGGTGAAGTCCCTGAAATGATCTCGATTTAACTGAAATTGGGGATTTCCCAGTTTTTGCAAGCACTTTATTTTCCTTCTAATGAATACAAGGAAAAAACTTTCCTGAAACTGCCAGGGGACACAATCTATCTCGAATGGCTGTAATATTGTATAATAAAATAAACCTTAACAATAAATGTCTTATGCTCTTAGAGCCTGTATTTTGAGCACAACATATAGGGTGTTAAATTCGGTGGAAAATCTGACCAGAAGTCAGAAAACCAATTACTTTTTTTTTTTT
>WEIS01057533.1:0-14125 GCA_013389965.1 Todus mexicanus | reverse complement strand
AGCATGTCTCCAGTCGGATAAAGGGAAGGAATCATTTAAGATGTGGGCTACATTATTTGTAAAGTTTAATCCTGAATATATCCATGTCTGGAGAAAAAGCCTTCATTGAATTTTGTGTTTCATTTTAAGAACCTTTTGTAGACAGCTCAAATCCCAGGAAGCATGTAAAGGTCACAGTCAGAATTGCAGAAAAAATTATCCCATTTTATGAATAATACCTATTACAAATGTTAAAACTGATAGAGTTTATATTTTGTTTCTTTCAATTCCTGACCAGTGCAGCAAGTAACCTAACAATGAGGTGTTCAGATTAATACCTATTCCATATTCCATAAAAACATAATATAGTAGATTTTATATTTCATGATAGAAGTCAACATTGAAAAAAACCCCAAACCCAAAATCAACCAACCAAACAAAAATACAGCTACATTGTTAACCAGTAAAATCACTCCTTTGTTCAGTTTCATCAAGCTGGTATTTGGTCCTCCAGAGACATGCTCGTCTCTAGAGAGTTGTTTTAAGAAGTTACCAAGAAAGTTAATGGAAGACTGAAGCTAACGGCACACTCCAGGGAAAAGAAACTAGAAAACTGTTCTAAAAAGCAGCATGAGCTGTTTGAGACATGCGTTGCAGAAGCCTTCAGCTCCCCTGCATGACTAGCAAATATGTTTCACTGTGAATTTTCATTCCCTTCTTCAATCAACTTTCTTCTTGCCAAATTCCTCTTCATTTTAAGCTATCTACAGCAATGTGTTTATCTAGATTCAACAGTGTGTCTACTTAGCACTTTTTACAATAAAGATCTGGTTTTAAAATAATTAGTATATTATAGACAGCAGGGCTGTTTGTAGTACTAGTCTAACATACCTGTTCAATATTATAATTCTTTCCAAAAAGGAACATAAACTTAAATAGACTTCACCAAAGTAAGTTTCCCATTTCCACTTATGGTTTTTGTAACTCAAGATTTTGTGTAAGATCATTTTGATTAATTGAGCACACAATTTAAAGCTTTCAGGGAAAAGAGACTATGTCGTTCAACATGAGCGGCAGCAAACCTAGATTAGAATACAACTCTGCGAAAAGAGAACGTGATGCAAACAGCTTACAGTTCGTTGAGTCCTGTATTAAACTGCTGAAGAGAAAAATTAGGAGAATGTAAAGGAAATAAGATGGAGTGTTGAATATGTAAAGGATGAGTAAAGCTTACTTTAAAACTCAGTGTAGAACAATAGCTGTAATGGAGACAGTAATGGAGAAAGTGACAAAATAATCCACAACTCTAACAATTAATTATACTGAAATAGAATCCCTTTTCTAGGAAGAGGCAGGGTAGAGGAGGGTGGGGAAAGTATTTCATGGAGGAATACACAATCCTGAAGGGAACAGAAATGAGATTTTACAAGGCTGTTTGAGCTTATGTCAAACACAAGAACAAAGGAGCATAAGCTAAAGCTAAGGGAAGGGTCAGACCCTCAAGGAATTTAGGCAGAATTTTTTTAGATAGGGAGAAGTGAATATATAGAATAAAAGGGAAAGGGCAGCAATAGAAGGGGAAAAAAAATCTCAAAACTATTTCAAATGGTTATAAAACAGAACTCTAAAAACAGTAAGAAGCATTATGGAACAGAACTGCTAACAGAGGAAAGAAAGGTAATTAGTTGGGCTTGTTTCCTTCGCGGTTTATTTTCTATTTTTCTCCCTCACAAATGAAAGGTGAGTGCTGCGGAAGCCCACATGACAAAGAAATACACCATCTTATCACCAGCAGGACTTCTTGTCAGCCAGACCCTGGTGACATTGTGTTCTTACTCAAGTACTTGCTTATTCTACCAGTGTTGGAAATTGAAGTCCTCAGATCCCCATCAAGATGCCAGCTATCACCAAAGTCACCAAAATTCCACCAATGGCTTCTGTTTTTCAAGATTCATTTTTGAGACGTCCCTAAAAAGGCTGTTTCCAGGTAGGTTCTCACAGTCGTGACAAGCTGGGAAGCCTGCAGACATTCTCTCCCCATTGCTTTTGGAATCTACAAACAAGTTTTTCCTCTGTTTACACCCGGACTTCACCGTAGACCCAGAAGACACAAGTCACTCATGAAATGCAAAGGAAGGAGACTGTAGCATTACTTCTCAAGTAAGACATCAAAGTGGGGAAAGAAATATGGGGTTCACTGCTCCCAGCGGGTGCCTGACCTGTGGGCTATTTGATCTTATTCTTGCCATTCTCCAGCCCAAGAAATTTAAATTGTTTTCTACAAACTCAAGAAGTTTATGCCAGAAAGTTCCCATACCAAATATCCCTACCCCCCTTCAGTTAGGAGCTCTCCTGGAGAACAAGATGCCACCCTGAATCACCTCCAGGAAGTTATTTAGGGAGACAGGTTCTCACATGCTGGGTCAATATAATGGACACTGAGCTTTCACAGAAGGGGACGCCACCACCTTGCTCAGGTGCACCTGAGGAGGAAGGCTTTCCTTCTACCGTGGCTCAAGAACAACGGCGGCTGTTTCCTGTAAGGCTCTCCTGTTTCCAAAGCAAAGAACGAACACCCTCAGGGCAATGCATCTGTGGGGTAGAGAGGCTGAGGAGCAAGCCAGCCCCACTGTCACAGGCTGCCCAGTAAGCTGAGCTGTGGAGGCACCTTGATGGGTGCCACTGACCCAGCACAGCACAAGTACAGCATGCCCTGCATCCTTCACAGAGCTCCTGCAGCCTGCTCAGGGCTGGTTGTGTTGATGTACTAACATTTAGGTATAAGACACACTGCTGTTCTGGTCCTCATTCCTAATGGGGATCAAGTCCTTCAGACCAACATCTCTGTTAGATGTTGACATATTTCACTCTCACCAATTTCAGCAGGGCTGAGTGGTCAAAGCCACTTTGATACTCTAAGTTTAAGCAAATTATGCCTGTAAATGATACACATGAAACAGTAAAACCACAGACATAGGTATATAGTTCAGTCTCCTGCTTCTGGAGCTTCCTCGGCTGCATGCCTAAAAACATTTTGCCCAGGCTAAACAATCTACAGGCAGCAGTTTGCACTGCTCCCCATGGAGAATCACTCAGCAGCCTAATATATTTTGGTAATGATTTTTTCCTAAGATTCAGCTTAAATTTTCTCTTGCTTAATTTCACCCCATCACTCTTAGTTATACCTTTCTGTACTGTCCTAACTATTCTCTCTCTCTCTTTTTTTTTGAATTCAGGCTCCCTTCAAACTTATCTGTGCTTCCCATCAATCATCTTCTAGCAAAGTCCTAGATATTGCACTTAGCCTTTTTTTTAATCTTTCCTCATCATTTGGTCCCTTCTGCTCTGATTGCTTGGTGGCTCCTCTCACCCTCTCAACTGTTTGTCAATATTTTGTAACGATGCTTTTCCAGGATTTCATGTAATATTGCAGGTGTGGCCTGAGACCGACACTTACCAAGTCTATTGCCACTCTAACATAACATCCTTAAACATAAAACCCCAAACTCTTTTGATTGCCTTTATTTCTGCCCTTGCATTCCTAATTCACTAAAGACATAGAGCACCTGCAATAAATACTCTTGAGTTGTAGGACCCACTTTCCAGGAGGCCTCTGCTTCAGCTGCAGCACCAGCTTGCAAAAAAGCAGACATCAAGCTGTTTCCAAATCTACTTTTTGTCTGCAAGCCTGCTGAGAATGTTATCTCAAATGAAAGCAATAAATGCATAAGAAAAACAAATAAATTGGTTTTGAGGTTTTTTTGGAAAATTGTCTGGAGCATCACCCCAGTCAAATTCAATTGGACAGTCCTGGACAACTCAGTACAACCCCAAAGACCCTTCAGCCATAACACACAAAGCAGTGACATTTTCACATAGGGAACCTTGTATAAAACCAAGAGAAGGTCCACTCAAAAAACTTCAGGGGTTGCCATGGATTTTGTTTTTCACTCAGGAGGCTGGAGCTGGAGTACAAAAAGGGCAAACCTGTCATCTTCTAAACAAAAGGCCTAGGGAAAGCCAAGCCTCTGAAGCACAGTGATGCCAAAAGCCTCCTGCTCCACAGAGCTCTGCCAGACCCCTACCAGCTCACTCACGGCCCTTAGCACACCTACAAGCACAGGAGAGTCCCAACTGTGTTCCTTATCATAGAATAAAGAATTGTATTCCAATCAATACAACTTTAATAAAATCATCCCATTTTATGCAGTGGTACACAATAAATTATATTTTCAGTAAGTTCTGACAAACCTCTCTTTAAATTTATAACTTCTTTCAGGAATTCATTCTCTGGCTCCCTTTTCTCTACATGTAGATAAAAAAATAACATGTTTCCCATGTAACCACATAACATGCATTGTGTCTCCTGGGAGGTAGTGCTCATATAATTCAGCTAAAGAGAAGAGAAAATATAAACTTTAGTGCTTACCACAGTTCAGGCAGTAAAGTGCTAACCCTCTGCTCACCATATATTTGTGTGAGCCGTAAGACAGTAACTTCATGGAGAGATATCACATTTAGTAATTGTTCAGAGAGGATGAAGACAAAGAGAAAAGAAAAATGAAAAACACCAAAAAACCCCAAACAAACAAAAAACCAGAGGAATATTTAAGCTCCTTACCCTTAAATTAGCCCAGAACTAGTAGTTGTATCTGAAATGAGTTAGCAGGTAATCCTGATTCCTTCCTGCAAAAAGAAAAGCAGCAAGTGAGCACCCAGCCATGGCTCATCTGTGCAGCTTTCGGAGCTACATATAATAATTTGTGTCTTCATATTTTGGTTCTTTCCTGAATACCTATCCCTCAGAGCCTGATCATCTTAAATAAAATCTCTTCACTTGTATTTGGTATTTACTTCAGTAACACCCAAGTGATCAAAATCAGGTCTATAGCCTTGCCTTACCTCACACTGAATGAAATAAGAGGCAGTGTGTATTAGCATCAACTTAGTGGATGACATTATGAAGAAAAATTTCTTTTCACACCTTTACTTAATTTAGTGTGTTTAAGTTTTACCCAAATGCAAAGCCCTGATAAGACAGAATGTGAGCGCATAGAGACAGTTGTAGAGAGCGACTTCCCATGCCTAGTTACTGCTCATTAACTGAACAGCATTACTTCTACCTGCTCTTAACCTATAGTAATTACAAAATTGAGCATGTGAGCTTAAACCATTCATTTAAGTTCACCCAAGGGACAGTGCCAGGCCACATAAATTCCTGAGACACAAGGTACTAAAACCAAAAAGGATTTGGTGAGTGGCCCTTCCTCTAGCCCACCTGTCATTTGCATTTGTTTGTGCAAATCCCAAGGCAGTTACAAATTTCAGAGATTAGCCGTTGTCCTGAAAAGTGCTAGGGAAGATCAACCTACAGTGAAGTACGGTCAGGGCTGATGTAGAGGTGGGACAGCACAACTAGCCAGGAATAATTCAATACTGTTGGTATCTCTTTGAGTCAAACCTAGGTACTGCATGTATAGGTGATTTGGATTGGAAAAGTACAACCATTTACTTAATAAGCCAAATTTCTAGAAAATAGTTACCACACCAGATCAAAACTATGGTCCATCTAATGTAGCAGCAGGGGGTTCCTAGCAAAGCTTCATATTTCATACAGAAAGCCCATGGCAGGCATACAGAATAAATGCACATAGGTGAGATCATTTCTTGGAATTTCTTGATGATTCAATTTCTTAGACCCTGTAGCCTGAGAGTTTAGTTCCCCTAAAGGAAACTTTATCTAAGGTAACTCAGAAAAGACTATGTAGATGTCTAACTCTTTTTCAAGATTCTCTAGCTACTTAGCTTGGACTGCAACTCATTGTAATAAGTCTTTTTAGATGAGTTCAAATATTCTCTTTTCTAGGCTGAAATGTGCTTTTTATCCATTTAATTGATTGTCCATTTATTCCGGTGTCATGAGAAGAGGCAAAGCGGTTCTGGATTTACCTTTTCAATAGCATCTGTTACCCCTTGTACCTCTGTCATGTCCTTTCTTGTTTATCTTCATCTAAATTAAATAGTACCAATTTCTTCATTCAGAAGTCATTTCACATCTCCACAAATTTCCATCATCCTGGTGCAAGCTCTCCTATTCCTGCTATTTCCCTTCTGAGTCAGAATAATGAGAACTGAACACAAAGAAAGGTTTTTATAATAATGTCATTCTAATATTCTCACTGTTATTTCACTCTCCCAGCTGTGATATCTTTCTTCTTTTTAACCACTGCAAGGCACAGAGGGCAGCCCTTTGCTGGGCTGTCTAGAGTGATGCCCACATCTCTTTCACAAGTGGTTACCATGAACTGGGAACAAGTAATGCGATCCAGATCTTCCCTCGTAATCTCTGCCATCTCTGCTGATGCTGAGTGCCCCAGAGCCTGTTTATTCATTCTGTCAGACCAAAGAAGCTGATTGCATTTACTACTCTCCTAAGGCCAAGCCCCAAGGATTTTAGTCCTTCTATTAAATCAAACTTGTCCTAAAGGCAGGGGGAGTTTGGCAGAGCAAAAATATTGAGTCAAGTTCAGTCCTTTGGACTCAGAGCAGCTCAGATCTTGCTTGTAAGGAGCGCTGCGAGGCCAAAAGGTCAGAGGAGTGGGAGAAGCTGTAATTGCAGAACATTTATTGTCAAATCATCAGCACGGTGTTTCCATACCTTGCAAATCCTCTCTCCACAAGCTTTTCACTTCTGTTCTGCTGGTTTTCAAAAGTGAGACTGCAGAAAGCTTTAGAAGCAGTAGAAGTTCTGAGAATTAAAACAAAAGATACATAACAATGAATTAGATCTTAATCCAAACACGCAGTGTAAGACCACATTTAGGACAGTAAAGAGGAGAAAAATACTTTCTCTAGATATTGGGCACAAGCAGTCCCTGCACCAACTTACCTTCTACTTACCACCCTCACCTGGGCCTGTTAGAAGCAGTGTAAGAGGAACCTCTTGTGAGATGACGAATAGCTAAATTAGGTTGAGATCTGGCCTTAGAAATCCATTCTTGGCCAGATCCATTCTTCCCCAAAGTATTTTGACTACTGGCAGGACTCTAGGAGTACCCTATGCAATGTTCAAGCACCTGTATTTCTCTCTTCTTGCTCACAGATTTAGGTTGTGGTACCCTGAATACAGCAGCAGACAGCAAACAGTTAAACTCATGCGTGTTATGTGAGATTAAGGTTAAAAATTGTTGAACTCCTAAGAATTATTTTTTGCCAGGTCTTTTCTATTGTGCAAGAATAAGGGGTTTGGGAAACAACTAAAATAGTTCTGCTAAAGGCTAGCAGAGAAGGGATACAAAAATGAGGTTGAAAGTAATAGGCCTATAAATCTGACATTCACTGCCCTGGTCTTGCAAAGCGATCTGCACCTGCAACGAGACCGATTGATTTCAGCACACTCCCCACTTACCCAAGCGGCGGTCACACATGGCCGCTAGCAGGGCTGAGGCTTGTGCTGTGGCAACAGCACCACAGTGTTGTTTTGGGCACCTTAATTGCATACTGTGCAAGAGGGAGTGTCATTTCCAAAGTACTTTTTGCAAGAAAGTATTCCCACAAACAATTTAGATTTCCTATATTTTCATAATGCATTTGCTGTTGCCTCACCACCATCATTTCCACTGGACCTTCTTTTTATGCATCACACAATGAATGGGTCTTGCACAATCCCAGGAGTATATTCCTGTCTCTCAACAAAGTTGCCAAAATCATTCTTTGAAGCTTATTGGATAGCTTTTCTAAATAACACTCTAATCATCTGAAGAACTGAGTCAGACCACTTGCACAATTGGTTGCTTCAAGAGTAAAATAACTGAGATTATGAATTTAACTTTTTTCTTGATGCCGTTTTCTACTCATATCAATAGGTGGTGCTGTCAATTTCCACAATGGTCCACTCTAGCTTCAGTTGGGAAAGAAGAGTTAGCAGCATGATGTGTAGTTTTCAAAAGTTGCAATGTGACCATCAATAAAGGCTTCAGTTCTCTGGTGCAGCACGTTAGCAAATGTTCTCAGTAAGATCTAAAATTAATGTGACCAAAAAAAAGACTCAGCGCTCCTTTTATTCTCCCCAAACTCTCAGTGATTCTTCAAAGTCTTCACATCAAACTTGGGCCAGATTTTTAAATGTTTTCAGCTTGTTGTGCAACAAACTCTTGAAAATGTCAAATTGTCACAGAGCTACTGGGATTTGGATGGACAACCAGTTCCATATGCTGGACACAAGAGAACTTCACCTTTCACAAGTAGACATGGGAAGCATGTAATTTGAATATATTATGTCCAAATGATACCCAAAGAAAAACTACACTTCAAACTGACTTTTGAATCTGTTTATTTTCAAATACACTTTATAATACATTGTGGATGTTGTTTTCTAAAAGAAAACACATAAGTGAAGTGTTATCTTGGTGGATATATTCAAACCGCTATTAGAACTACATGCAGAAAAAAACTGAGTATCTATAGTGTATTTTTCACAATATAGGCATTTCATGGGTTGAGGAGTACATTTACAGACTATGCCCTTCTGAAATCATTACCTTTCTGCTATGCTATATATTTACATCTACTGACTTAAATATTCCAAATATAGTAAGCAAGGCATTATGACCTTCTCCTAATTGAACAAGACAGACAAGAGTGCGTGTTACAGTACATCTATATCTGGGGAAGAGAGAGAATGTGCACACAAGACAGCGTAGGTAATGAGATCTTCTCTGCTATTACAAGCAACCTATGGCTCTGGGGCGCACAGCCCTCAGGGCTACTTACAGAATTCAAAAACAGCTCAGTTGAGTTTTCCATCAGTCTTTATCTGAGAAGTGACCTGTTATGCCCTGATGGCTGGTGCTCTTTCGTCCCTGAGCGTTAGCTAGCTCACAGCGAAGAGTCTGTATCACCCCTCCCAGCCTTTAGCCCTAGCCAAGATGAAAATACTCATTTGGTCAGGCTCAGCTATGATCCTGTTTATGGCTGTTCCTTTGTTCCAATGCACAAGCGAAGAGGGTTAATTACTTCCCTTTGTTACAATTAACGATGCTAAACGCCAGGGAAAGGGCAGAGCTGAAAAGCATGAATTACTGTTCCAAGCAACATTCTGGCATTAAAAGAGCACATTTCTGGCAAGACAAAAATCTGAATTTCCTGTAAAAGGAAAAAAAGAAAAAGCATATTGATTTAGAACTGCCATATTTCATCTTGACAGTGCTGCAACCCTTTGTTTTAATAACAGCATTTTATTTCAATTCTTGTCAATTAGAACATTATACACACATACTATCCCTGATTACGTATTTCAGTATTCCCCAAATAACACATCACAACCTTTTTCCCATTAGAAAACATCAGTGAAGTGGGAAAACATTACTGTGAAACATGTTGACAAGGCATAAAAGGATACTCTTTCAGCAAAGCTGGTTTAGTCATCTCTGGCTTTTTGACTGGCACAGTCATTGCATTTTGCCCTCTTTAATGGAAAAATGTGCAGACAGATTAACAGTTTTGAAAAGCATGCCTGGCTGGGCAGTTACACTCCTGCCATGGGGTAACGACTGTAATGGGCTCCCAGGACATGCGGGCTCAGCTCCCATAACAGGAGCAGGTAGTGCTGCCAAAAGGGGTCCCTGCCTGCAGGGACTGTCCCCATGCCACCAGCACTCACAGCATCACACTCTGGTCCAGTCATGGTTGAAATGCACCATATTTGTCTGTACATAGACTCTGCTAGCTTCTCCCTGATGCTCCCCACTACACCTCATCACTGGTCCCAGGAGAGCTTGTTCTTTTTGAAGGCTCAAGCTCCCATCCTACCAGCCAGGAAGGGGCAAGTTGCCCATACAAGACTCTTGGCTATCTCACAGAAACGTCCCAAACAGAGATCTTCTTCCTTTTGTGCCAGTAACCTTCATGGGAAGGTGTGTACAAGCCACAGGGATCCACCAGGCAAAGACCTACCCTTCTTCTTGCACATAGAGCCTCAGCACAGCGAAAACATCCACTCCTCCTTAACGCACAAGCTCTTTGGTACTTACCCGTGTCATCTTCATATAGATAAACATTGCAAAGTGTTTGTCACCAGTACCCTAATGAAAGCTAATGAGCCCTTGCCCAGCTCTGTAGGACAGGTAGGACAGCTGCCTTCTACTACAGGGACAGCATCAAAGCCACTCTGCAGGAGACGGAGGCTGCTCCAGGAGTCCCAGATAGGTTTCCTTACCCAGGTAGGCTGTAGGGCTCCCACAGGTGTATTTCCCTTCCTAATCCTCCATGTGTATGGTATCGGGGTAGCACATGGGTCCAAGGGAGACACTACGAATATTCCAGCAAGAGAAAAAAAAAAATGTAACCATGGAATAGTAGTCATGTTTCACATTATCATCATTCTAAAGCCCAGCCAAAATATTTCCCTTTTATAAGGCTAAATGTCTCTTGACTCTCATTGAACCCCCAGTATAAATATCCTCTCTGCACCATGTACATCTATGTAAGATGCTGTAGAGAGGATATAAGCTATATAAAGCCTTGATAGAACAAAATAAAATGTGCACCAATGTGCATCTGATAGATGCAGCAATTGATTTGTGGATTAGGTTTTTATTTTCAGCCCATTGAAAAGAAATAATGTATGGAGGCAATCTAGTACTAAGCATTTTAGAAAATCTATTTGAGATCATTTCAGCAGAAGCTCTGGCAGTTTGTCATAAGAGGGGAGGAGAGCAAAGGATAATTGTCTGCAGTCTAGTAAAACACAGAATAACTGCCATCACACTTGAGTGAGCTTATAGCCAGCCTGTCCCAGGGCCTCTAGAAGATAGAGCAGTTAATGTTCCCTTTTATTTCAGAGGTTATGTCACTTGTATCACAGATTTATACCATGATACAGCAATTTCATCCAAACAGATGGATAATGATGTCAAAGGCAGAAACCCTGTTTTTATTGAGTTTTGCAAAGATTGCTCAGATAGCTGCTTCAATTGAAAAGCCCCAGCAGTACTTCAGCTCTTAATCTTTGTAATCTCAGTGGTATTAAATTTCATCATTTTTGTTTGAAGGAGGAAAATTCTGCAGTAATGGCTTCCTAATAGGAAACACAGAGGATACAAAGCTGGGGGCTCTCTATGCAGTTGTTCCATAAGCACTGCTGATTTATAGGGCTGTTTATGACAGAAAGGAAAATTATCTTCTGCAGGTATAAATCAGGCAAAGAGTAGGAAATTGAACTTAGATATCATCTTGTCAGATGCTTAATGTTCTTCCTCCTGTCACTTTGGATAGGCCCAATTTGTAGAATACTGCAGAGGTAAAAGAAGACAATTAACAGTGACAGTAAAGTAATAGATGAAGCTATAAAACCAACCTGCTGGTGCTAGATGCTATGTATGATTTTAAGATGAAGTAGTGCCAAAAGTATATATTAGCTCAAACCAACCATTTCCTGTGTTCAGCAATACCCACTGTGGCACTTGTTTGTCACTTTCATTGAGATCTACATACTAGCCTTTACATATTAATGAACCTATAACATCTCACCTTTCCTGAAAGTCAAAGGAGTTTCACACCAGCTTATTTGTTGTTTACTTATCAAAACCACATAGATTATTTGCTTAAAAAGCTTTCTCATTACCGCAATCACATTACTGGCAGGAACACGTGGTCTAGATGGAGACATAAGCTACCTTCGTTTCCTGAGGGAGGAAATAATGGAGGACCAAATGTCATAGCCAGGCTTAAAACGCTGCTAACCATTTTTTTTAACCTCAGCGTTAGGCCAAAGCAGACACTAAAAAGGCATAGAAAGAAAGAACCCACGGTCCAGCGGAAATCAACTCTGCATTCCATGGCAGTGGGAGGATCAGATGAAGTTATTTCTGGCTACGGCTATTTGCAGGAACTGCACTACTAATAGGACACAAACTGAAAACTTGAGAATACTGAGAGCCTACATAGCTTTTTCTCTGTATAAACTCTAAGCTCATGTTCTAGGACTTAAGTTAAAAGAATTTTAATATAAAAAATTGAAAAGATGGGTGTATTTAATAATTTTAGAGATTAGAAAGTGTGGACAGCTACAGCTGGAAAAAGTCCAGACTGAACATCAAGAATCTAGCTGAAGTCCAGTGCTTCACGGAAAGGCAAAAGCTTCAACTATGAGAAATATTCAAAGCTGGAGCAGGCATAACATTCATAAAATACTTTGTGAGAAACAATCTTGCCCAGGACTAAATCAGAGATACTAAAATACATTTCCTCATAGCCTTCTTACCAACACAAGCCCACATTTGCTTTCTGCAATAGGAACCATAGCTGCTATTAAAATAACAAAATATGGGCAAGTTTGACTAGCATAACAAAGAAGATAGGAGTAAAGTTGATTCAGTATAATGACCACAGCTGATTACATACACCCCTAGTTTGTATCGGCAGGGTTGGTTTTTTTTCTTGCTGTACCATTTCCCAGTACACAGTGTATTGCTCTCATCTGTATTGCAGTTGATTCCATTCCCACCACATTTGCTACTCAGAGTTGAAGTCAGCAGAAGGGAGGTGTTAATTTGTTTAGGCACTCTCCTTGTTTAAGCCTGAGCCCAAACCAAGGGAAATCTAAGGTAACAAGGCTTCAGAGTTAACTGAAAGGCCACTTGCTCCTGAAAAGCAGGGGACTCCCAGATGGTAGGGGATGGGCTGCCCCTGCTGCAAACAGGGCACAAGTGCTGTGTGACAGGAGAGCCTGTGTGTCCTTACAGGTCTCAGCTGTCTGCTTGTAAGAGCTAAAGAGAGCTCCTGCCATTTCAAGGCACTATTTATAAGTACTCCTGTGAAGTATTGCAAAGAGGAGATGAGTGATAGGCTGGAACTGGGCACTGGCCAAGCATCAGGAGAAAAACTGGCATGTCTTCCTCTGGGGGGTTTTTCATTTCAGGCTAGAGGCAACACTGCCAGCAGTAGCTGCTGCTAGTAGCCCACAGATTCCTCAGATGTGCTCCACCTTGCACAGACAGGCACTGGAGCTCTCCATGGGGCAAAAAAACCCAAGTCTGGCACAAGATCAGTTTTGCTGTTAACGGTCTTCAGAGATTTTCCTGCACATTTGTTTTCGTTTAAATGTTCCAACAAAAAAATAGCATTTTAGTCATGTGAACTGAAAAACAAGAGCCAAGCCCTGCATTTTCCCACCGCAAGATAAGCAAGAAACTTGTTTTTGTCCAGTGCAAACACTTTCTCATATCACAAATACCGTGTAAGAGCCTCTTCTTCCAGTAACTGTGGTTCCCAGAGCTTCCTGCGATTTCTTCTCTAACACTCTCTACAGTACCCTTTACTTCAGTACCTTTCTGCTAACAGAAGTTTGCCAGCTGACTTCCAGCTAGGGGCAGCAACCAGTCTTCTCCAGTCAGACGCAGTCTGGCAGGGATGGGGTTAACTTGTTTCACAGCAGCCCCTCTAGTGCTGTGTTCTGAATTCTGTAGCTAAAGCTGGACTGATAACAAAGCAATGTTTTGGCTGTCGATGCACAGTACTTGCCCAGCCTCAAGGCTTCCTCTCTTTTCCATTCTGCTCCTCTACCAAGTAGGCTAGGGGTGGGCAAGAACAAGTCTTTGGAAAGACTTAATTACTTGTGACAGATTACCAGTAAATAGGGCCCACCAAAACCCTTTGCAGATTCTCCACTACCACTCAGCTCTTTAACTATTTGTAGTTCCTCTACGTGTTGTCTGAGCCACCAAGAAGATATGGGATGAAGTATAGGTCAGAGTGTACGTAAGAGTTTATAAATGTTGTTGATAGACACTCTAGTCCTAAAGTTGACCAAGTCTTAGATGGTAGTGATTTCAGTTAGAGTTAATACTTCTGTTGCTTCTAAGAGCGCATATCACCTTTCTATTATAATTTATCTCAGTTGTTTAGGGACGTGGCTTAGTGGTGGGATTGGCAGTGTTAGCTAATTGTTGGACTCTGTGATCTTAAAGGTCTTTTCCAACCGAAACAATTCTATGATCTTGCAGACACCTTATTAACCCTTTATTAATTAAAACTGGAACTTGGCTATCAAGCATGGCCAAGCTCCTACTGTGACAGAAGAATGACATCTTCTGCAATGGTCAGTTCAAACCCCAGAGAACAACCTGCCCCACCATGAAGTGCTTCT
>WEIS01057528.1:297-15106 GCA_013389965.1 Todus mexicanus | reverse complement strand
TTCCTTTCCAATAGTATGAATATCAATGTCGTACTTCTGTCCATTGTATATATTAGATTTATTCTCTCAGTGCCAAAATTTGGTCCAGTATGCGGTTATCCAGTTGAAGCACCTTAATGATATCCTAAGCAAATGCCGAACACAGTACTGAAACACAATTGTGTATGTCTAGGGTATAGGAGTCTGTCCCGCTGCAATGCTTGGATTACAATTTTAGACTAGCACTAGTAAAGACAGTATTACAGAGTGGGACATTTGCTGCATGAAAAAAGGGTACGTAAAATTTGAATATGCAAGAAATTATACTGACTTGCAGACTGGAAACAAAGTTCAAAGGACTATCAGTATAGCACAGCCACGGGAATGAACGTCACTTTGTATTCCTGCTTGGCTAGTTTTGGACTTGAAAACTGTATGTTAATATTTATAGATAAACTATTATACTGTTCAACACCAGTGCTTCATGCTAGTACATAAAATTTATGAATAAAAATGAACATTACTGCATTCATTTTACCATTTTCATTTTATTCTTTCAATATCATTTCTGTTTACTAGAGATGTACAAAACCGCAAGATGTTACAAAATATTTGGAACTTAGTAGAACAGGCTGTTCAGCTGATAAAGAAAAGTATAAAGGAAAGGTAGCAGCCAGACAAATAAAACAAAAAACAAACAAACAAACAAACAAAAAAGGCAAATCAACATTCAGCTACTTATAGTATAACAAGCATACTAGTGAGCCACCAAAGCATTCTGGGTCCAAGTCCTAAGGAAGCAACCAGTGTTTACTAAAAGCTTTCCCTGAAGTGCAGAATGGGGTCACAAAGCCAGTAAGATCTGCTGGCTGCTTTACTTGACAAACAGACTCAAATTACACCCTTTATTCTTCTTAAAAAATTAAGTATCTTTGGATCAAGACAGTAGCGCCTCTGAATGTAACAACATCACAGCACTGGAGGGTTCTGAAACAGTACAGAGGAGCAATAAACCAAACTGAAAATACCAGAGAGGAACAGTAAACTAGAATGAGCAATTTTCTAAGTTTCCTCTGACACTGTTAATGTCAGGCAAAAAAAGGGCAAAAATTGCACTTCTGTCTCAAAGCTCATTCCATGGCATCTTGAACGTACTGTACCTATTTGGTACGAGGATACCTGCTTTCCAGTGAGAAATTGATATATTTCTATCTAAACCTGTTTGGCACGTATGCACAGCTGAGTAAGGTAAAGGGACAAGATCAATTCAAAAGCCAGGAAATAGCAAGAAGTACTAAGGGAATCACACACATTTGCATTCCCTGTGTATCATTTTTTAAAAAGAAAACCAAAAAAACCCACAAACAAACCAACCAACCAAAACCCCAAATAAACCAAAATCAAGCCCTCCTGGTTTTCCTAAACAGTGAAAGTAGTAATGAGATCATCTTTTACAATATAAAGAACAACACTGGGGTGTCTGAAAAGCAATCTAACAACCCAAGTAATCCCTCCCTTTGTCCCCACAAGGCATCATTCTTTCTCAAAACAGCAGAAGAAAGCAAGGTAAGCTTTTTTCATGCTGGGAAGCTTCCAGGTCTTTCCAAAACCATTGCCTGCTTCATTTTTTTGAAAAAACTCATTGTGGTAACTGAAGCCAAACCAGTTTTGTTTTACTAGGGCTCAGCGAAGAGAAAAAAACATAGCATCAACCCGTGCATTATCCCCAGCAGGTCTCCAAGTTCCCTTCACTGGTGTTTGGTTCTCTCACCACCCATAATACTCAATCTTCAAACCATCCTCCAAATCCAGGCTCCATGCTTAGGTCACCAAAGGTAATGCAAGCGGATAAAAAGCAGCAGTCTCATGATGGTGCTGCCTGCCTCAGACCTCCCTCCTTTGCATTTCTACAAACTCTTTCCTCCCCCACATTCCCAGTTCAGAACATAGCAGTGTGCTGCCAATCTCACTAACCAGTAGAAAGGGAGGTGTTGGAAGGCAGCACTGTGAAAACATTGACCAATATATCCACAGCCTGACTGGAAAGAGAAAGAAGACTGCAATGCTTGAGGCAATTAATTCCCAGTCTACCCAGATGTGCCAGTGCTTGTTACCCAGGGTACGTTCCTCTGCATAAATCACTTACATTCTGTCCTTTTTTTTTTTTTCTGCTAACAGTGATTAAAATTCCTTTCCAACTCTTCTTCACCCTTCCTCCAAATCAATGTCATCTCATAATAATCTAAGCAAATGATAGCAGCACACGGCAGCTATTTTTTCTTCAGACAAAGCTATTTGCCCATTTCATTCCAAGCAGTTTCACAGTAATAGAAATGCCATTCAGAGATGAATAACTTAATCCTTTCTCTTAACAGCATTCCCTATCTCTTCCATTTGATTTGGTGACTTTGCTTGCTCAGTATCTGTTTAAGTGATATTTCTTGGAGCAAAGACCTTATTTTCTAAAATATTTGTACAGTGGCTAGGCAAACTTATTAATATGCTTTTCTAAATGTTTTCATTTCAAAGAGAGTGCTGGGGACAAGATGCTTGTTTAAGTCATTATAGCCCATCAACAAAGATCAGTTAACTTTGACTTGTCAGGTAATTACCCTTTTTAAGTATTTAAAATGTAAAATATATAGAGAAAATAATGCAATTAACAGTATAGTGATTTTCTAAGCTCTACAGCAACGCACTTAGAGGACAAGGATGAGATTAGTTTATTTGAAGAATGACTGTCCAATTTCATTGTTTAAAATATCGTAAGTATATTGTAAATTATTGGACAGCCTCATCTAAATCACGTTAAGCTCTTCTAAAGAGCCATTTCTACACACAAATTCAGTCTTCCTGAAAGACGACTGACTGGTATGATGCTTTTATGGGCTGCATATACACCTGTCCTGTGCACAATGTAGAATTGAGAAATCCAAGGCAAGGAGAGATCCGCTTCACTTGGTGTCAGATTTCTAACACAACAGTGTTCAACATAAGCAGTCATACAACAATCAGCAGCTTGTTCCAGAAACTCTGAAGGGAACAGGTCACTGTGTCTTCTTATTTTCCCATTCCAATACAACACCAGTTAACCAGTGGCTTATATGTAATTCAGAAAGCCAGAAATACACACATACAGAATCATGGAATCACTAAGGAGCTGTTTCCATTCCCCCCCCCATCTCTTAGGTCCCCTCCTTCTGCCTGGTGGCAAAAGGGGAGGGGATCTTCTGCTTCTTGTGGAGCCTCCATCTGCTGCCTTTGCCTCAGGGGTGGCTTCACTGATCGATCTCCTTCTCACACTCTCCAATACTCCTGAACCTTTCCAGTCCCTCTCTCTGCTCTGCCCCCTGGCCGAGCAGATCATTCCCTGCTCACCCCGCACACAGGGGGTGTCTCTGCCACCCTCCGGTTCCGGTGCCAGGCTCAGGCTCTCCCTGCAGCCAAGACCTGCCCGGCCTCATCTTGGTGTGGTAGCTCCAGGTGGGTCTCCTTCTGGCCACGACTTTTGGCCGAGTGGTGACCACGGCTGGGTCCTCTGCTGGGAGGGCGGTGAGCACTAGTTGAGTTCGCCTCTCAGGACAGGAACGGTGGAGCAGTTACCCCCAGTTGCACTCCCTTCTGTCCCTGGTGTAGCTCTTACTGTCTGTTCGCCCTGCTGCGCAAACTGTGACCCACTGGGTGCCCGCCCCTCTCCGCTTGTTGGCTCAGCGTCCTCCCGAAGGCTCCTTTATGACGTGGGGGGGTCTGGGCAGTGCCCGTTGCCGCGTTCCCGGAGCTGCCGCCGGTGGTGCCGGCTCCGCCCGGGCCCCTCAGCAGCCTCAGCAGCCGCCACCAGCTGCGGCCCCGGTACAGCCCGGCCTGGCGCGGCTGCCAAAAGCCCCAGGATAGTCCCTTGCTGGCCGTTTGCACCGCGATTCCCTTCCCCAGTGCGGTCTGACCTGCACTGGAGCCACTCTCCTCTGCGAGTGACATCGTATATGTGAGTTTAACAGCAATGTTTAAGGTGTCATTGTGGATCCTTTCATTTTCTTTTGAACTCCCTATCACATAGGCATCATAGTTACCAGGTGATCCTAGAACGATTAATTCCACAAATTAAAACTACTCTGTCTGATACGTATTCCTCAGTCAGGCCAGCTTATTCAGATCCCCTACCTTGTTTCTTTCTGGAACCTGCAGAAACTGTATCTTTAGAGTATGGGACTGTCTTGAATGACAACCTCACTCAATCCAGTGACCACCTCTCAAGACTCTCCAGCTGTTCACGGCCTTTAGTTTCTACTGCACGTACTTATAGCCTCACCTTTACAGATTAAGGACAACTACCAGGGTCCCAAAGCACACCAAGGATTGGTCTGATTTGCCTTCAGTTGCCTCCATATACATCTGCAATTCCCTGCCAACCCAGACACTGTTGTTTTTAAAAAAAATTATGGAGCTATTTTTTGTTTTCAGTTCATATTTGAACACATTGTCAAAGATGATGAGCCATGCTTCACTGTTTCCATTATGTAAATCAGCATAGGCAAGAAGAGATCACAGGCTGAACCTACACAACCCTTCAGCAGGCACTCAAGTATTTTGACATCTTTTTCCACCAAATTATTACGCAATGACCTCATGGATTACACATGCTACACCAATACTTCACTGCAACCTCACAGCTGTCTGACTGGTGCATTCTCTGATATTACTGCAGCTCCTTCCTACAAGATGCTGGATTTTTTTGAAACAACTTGCCAAACTTTAAAAGCTTGCTTTATATCGTTCTGTAACTGAAGAAATCATACAGCACCTATAATCTTTCTCTCATACTTTTCCCATCTTAAGGGGCCTTCCTGCATTCTTTTTCACCTATTATTCTAACCTCTCAACATCAACAGATTTAGCAGTCATGAATACATTTTCAGATCAACACACATTTTGGGTTTTTTTCTCACTTCATTCAAACATTTCTGTCACATATTTCTTTTTATCATAGAGAAGCAGCTTCTGCTAACACATTTGTACAGCTGCTATCACCAGAGTATATTAAGTGCTCCAAAACCAGTCATGTATAAGACTACTGCCAGATAATCTTGGGTTTTTGTTGGAATATAATACTTGCAGATAGAATAGAAAACAAAACACTGCTTAAACTCTGTCCTAATTATTTTCCAGAGAGCTTCAATTCTGAAAGGGGCTCTTCTTGCCCTCATTCTCCTCCTCAGATTATTTTCTTAGTTCATTTTATCCCTTTACTGTGTATGGGCCAATAACCACTCAGCCAGAAACTGGCAGAGGAGGTTCATTTCATTCAGAGTCTGTGTTTTAACCTCTCAGCTTTTCACCACCAGGGCCTCTGTGCTTCAAAAGTCTATCCAACTGCTTTATGGCAGCTCTCTCTCGCCTTAATCTGAATCACTAGCTCCTGTCCCTTCTTCTCACAGGTCTTTAAGCACTGTTGTATCCAGTAGAAGTCGGAGGATTAGCACTACATCTGGTGACTTTTGGATCAGTTTAATCAGGCTAACCATCTGGGTCATTTCAACTCTTATTCCAAAGCTTCAATAACTACCACTTTTGAATCAGTCATTGCCAAACAGCTGCACTGAACGTAGTTCTGTGAGTAACTCATAATTTATTCTCTTTAAAACAATTGTAATTTCTGAGTAAAGAAAAATCAGGATCAGATGGATGAAAAGAATTTTCCTTTCCACCCACAATTACCAGTATAAAAAAAATACTGGTTTTCTCCTTTGAACATCTTCCTCTGAACAAATAAAGCTGGAACACATTTTACTTTCCATAACAAATGGCATTTGTTTATACAGAGCAAAGCTTTCTAAACCCAAGTCTGTGTCCTGCTCTTGAGTAAAAGCTATCTCCAGCACATGAGTTATCACAGGGTAATTTAATTTATGTTCAGCCAAGAAACACAAGGTCTTCTTACAAAGAGTCGAGTTACAAGGAAAGGCGCTCTGAAGGTCACACACTCTTGAGCATGCAAAGGTTGCAGGCAGATTTCAAGACACCTTTAGTTCACATCTTGCAGCATGCTCCAGTTTCAATTACTGAAAAACCCAACACAAAAAACCCAAGGACACTTATCAACCTCTAAGTAGTAGAATATCCCTGTAAATAGTCGCTTTAAGTCACGCGAAGTTTTATGCTGAAGTTTGTCAGCACTCCCCTTCAACCACCTGCTGAGGAACTTGCTGCCCCCCTGCTCCCAGCATCTACACCCATACTATGCCCCATGCTTTAAATTAGCTTATGGCGGAGCAGGGATTTGGATTCTGTTCCCTTGTCCCTCCAAATTAATCAATTATATAATAAAAACGTTTTAAGTAGTTAAAATAATTATATGTACATGGTTTGATTCAGATGGCCCCCCAACCCAGCACATGAACAGCAGGAGTTAAGCCATCACCTCAGAGGTCTCTGAGGGCAGCTGAGTGGGAGCTACTGCTGAGGCCCTGCTAGCCCACAGGAAATGTCCCTTACTCTCACCACCACTGTCTACCATTCCTGAAGACACATTGCCACCTAGCAACGGCACAGCGTAATCTCCAGCACGCCAGCAAAGACTCCAAAAGGTGTTTAAAAAAAAAACCAAAACCAAAAAAACCCCCAAAAACAATCCATCCAAACACCAGTCCCCTGCCCCTCAGAGGAACAGCGGGCTGTCACTGTTGGCTGCTCAGTGCTTGGCAGCTGCCGGCCCGTCTAAGTCCACCTCAAGGACTGATCTTTCTCTGGGTGAATTTGTTCTTACGCCTCAATGCTGGTGACTGACTGCCACTGAAGAAAAATAATGACTGGGAAAAAAAAAAAGTGAATGATTTTAATTTTTCCTCCATAAATATAAACGTGTGTGAGATGGTGGCATCAGGCTCCCTTTTTCACAGCAACCCAGTTAACATGACCTTCTGTAAGGAAATCTGTCAGCAGCTCACTCCTCTCCTGAGCAAATATCTCTAATACAAAATTCCTCCAGTACCTTCCTTGCGTGGCCCACAGCATAACACTCTCTTGCAATCTGCTCATTGCTAGCTCTCTAAACACCAGCCAGTCACCCCCTGAAGCAAGATGGTGTCAGCATATGGCTTCAGAGCAGCATCCATCTCACACCTATCTAGGGATAGAGGGAGGGAGTTTGGGTCTTTACACCCAGCTGTTTGCAGTAGGGATGCAGTAAGTACAGCTGGGATGATGCAAAGCCACAGACTTGTTGGGAAAGGAGGCCAAAGGAAAGGACAGGAACTCAGCAGGTAGAGGAAAGACATGTTTTAAATTGTACATCAAGACAGAATTATTACCTAATGCCTTTAGCCATCTTTTGTTATCATCTTTGCATATGAGCAGGCAGGCAAGAGAAAGAGACTTACAACAATGCTTTTTTAAATGTCTGTGAGGTGGGATTAGGAATACTTCATGCACTTTCGAGGCAAGAAGTTTGGAGTTTAGCTATCCATATTAATTCTTATCTTACAACTTGCAAGGTTGGATTTTTTTCCCCCACATTTTGCGCTATTAGCTCTTCTTAGGAAGTGGAGACTTTTTGGAAGATCGATGACAAATTTCATATTACCCAAGGTATCTTGAGGTTACCTTTATCCTACTAAAAGTGCTGCAAGTATTCAGTACCAAACAATTATTTTCATCAGTAATAGTGTCCTCTCTCATTACAACAAAATATTACGTGAAGGACCAGGGGGCAAGATGTTGAATCAACTGTATTTTCTTGCAAAGCAGACTGGAAGTATTTTAAGGTTTTCAGTGGGAACACCAGCTCAGTAATCTACCTGTACAATGACAATGCTGGAAAAGAAGAAAAGAAAAAAAAAAGACCAAAAAAAGAGAAAAAAACTAACAACAACAATAAAAAAACCCAACCATGCAGTTATTTTAATCAATAACATCCCCTGTCAGCAAGGGGACCTACAGGTCCTAGAACAAAGAAATGAGAATACATTCACCGGGAGTCTAGCGCTTCTCACAGACAACTGCTGAAACTGAAGTGAACACATGCTTTTGTGAACCTGTGCAAACCTGAAGTCAAAAGCACCTCATTGATTTAGCGCACATTGACGCTAGCTATTGTTGGCTCTATCAATTGCCTTGCAATAACATGCGCTCTTACAAAGGCTTTAGACAACTGAGCATTTTGATGAGTGGTACAGGGGTGCTTAGAGCTACAAACCTGGAGTGCAAATGTTTATTTCAGTGTTTCCTTAGAAACGCATTGAGTAAAGAACCTCTCTTTGAAATTGCACTGTGATTTCATTGACCTTTCTCTAATACATTTATACAAAGTGTGATATTCAGCTAAAAATAAAATACCTTCAAATTACAGCTCTTCTTTTGCCCCATAACTGTAGATAAAGTCAATTAGTCTCTTCCAACCATAGAGAAAGTTATTTCATACCACATACAAATCCATTACAAGTAATACTGCGGGGTTTTCTCTTTATGATGCTATCTCACATTTTAGTACCACTTCATACTTCTTTAAATATGTGGCCCAGAAAGACTAAGTAAAATATATTAATAGGGCTGAGACAAATGCATGTCCACACACAAATGAATACACAAATGGATGGATATATGCAGCTGTTCTAAAGATGGCATTAGAAACAAGTTAAATAGCTGTGAGACTAAACACATCTGCAAATCTAAAAGGTAGCAGTGCTACAAACCTCATTGGCTCAAAACTGCATCATAGCTATAACATCACTTGAGGTTAAAATAATGGTTGCAGAATGTGACCCTTCATTCAGCAACCCTTATGAAGGAGTTTTTGAGCTATCCAAGAAAAGTAAGTGCTTTGTACACATCACTTTGAAACACAAATGTACAGCAGGCTTGGCTGTCACAACATCGGTGGATGCCCCAGACCTTGGCTGCAGCATTCTCTGGTTCAGTAACAGAACCAGCTCTAATCTGTCCCTGTCAACGCTTCCCGGATAAAGGCAATGGCCTTTCAGGGAAAATGCCCAAGTCTGACCCACTTCCCTCCCTCCCATCTCAAGTTCAAGAAGTATTGCTTTTTTCTTCAAAGCATGTAGCTATCTGAGATGCCAGTCTTATGACTTTGAAGGTTATTTCTTGCGACAGCCCTGGCCTTTCTTTCCCAGCAGTTATACACAAGGCATGACGATGCTGGAAAAAACAAAGTAGTGCATGCATTCCCTGAGCCAGCCCCAGCGTCAAGCAGTTCAGTGACATCCTCACAGCATGATCCCAGACTAACTAGCTTTGTCATGATGGCAAAGTAGTACAGGAACAGCCACTGTAATGTGGATACAATGCTTCCAGAAATCAAGTGGTTGTCTTCGCCACCAGTAGACACCAGTTTGCTCAGAGCTAGTTTAAGTCTTTCCAGATCCAGTGTGGCTGCAGAGAGGAAGGGCATGCAGGCACAGCCTCTGCCGTAACCGCTCCTTTCTCAGATGGATAGAAGACTCAAAACCATTTGTGCTTACCTCCTTCTGGGGGACTCAATAAAAACACTGCATATTTCTAACCTGTGAATGAAAACTTTTCGTAATTATGGGGTGTTGTCTCTCTACAACAACTCTCCTGACAATTGTCCTGACAATTGTACAGTGCTTCATTGTACAGTGTAGATTCATTCACATCATTGTTTTAACAAAATACAGAGAATTCCCTGCACACTAAATCATGCCAAGCTTTTTAGGTTTACAGGGTAGGGGTATATTTTTTTCCTTATCTGGGTCTTCATACACCTGCAAATCCCAGTAGATCTCCTTCTAAGTAGCAACCAAATTATTAGCACATAACTTATGCTTTATTAACATTACGCTGCAATTTAACCATGTTAAATGTGGATCAGAGTGATTCTCTTGTCTTTTCTAGCGTAACCTTAATTATTCTGATACCATTTACCAATACCCTGTTATACTGGCAATAACTGTCTCTAACAATTTCATGTCTAAACCTCCAGTCTTCCACCAATTTCCTAAATTCACTCTCAGCAAATTCCACCGTGTTGTCTGAAAAATAGGTAATATTGGGCAAATAAAAAATAAAATCATTACTAAGCATGATCAGTTATTTAATTGTAACATTATCTGGTGAGTTTATCTCAAGGAAACAAACACAATATCACAACACGTAAGGTGCTTGTGGTCTTTTTACCCTTCAGTGCGAAAAAAACCCCACTTCTGCCTACCTTATTGCTGGCGACATTTTTTTCCTGTAGCACCAAATGGTTTGATTTGGTCTGTGTTTTTTGCTTGTGTGAAAGTCTTGAAATGTCATAATTAGTCTGAACCTAATATCATTCTTGCCTTTTGATTAGATTTTGCAATCTCAAAATAACCTTTCTATATCATTCACCACACTGTCCTTGGCAGGAGCAGGCAGTCTGTACAGACACACGACTGCCTTCCGCCAAACGTGCAAGCAGCAAGACTTTGATAGTAAAACCACAGCTCATTTACACATACGTGTAAATCCACACCTTGTCTTATGTTTCCCTGTCATGGTTTGGGGTCAGGGCACCCCGAAATCTGCAGCAGAACGCTGCAGAAGAAAGGAAATAAAGGAGAGAGACTTACCAATTAGGGAAGGAAACTAGAACAGCTTTACAAAAACAATTGGAATAATAATAATAAAATAATAAAAAGTAAATATATACAAATATGTACAAAGCCAGTATAGAACCCAACCCCCCCCCCAATGGTAAATACGTCACCATCACCACTGATGCTGTGAGGGCCCAGCAGCAGACAGGAACTGGGAGCTGGATTCAGGGATGTGGTCAAGAACCTGGGGCCCAGCCAAGGCCGAAGCCAGGGGCTGAGACCAGGGCTGGAAGCCTCAGGCAAAGCTGAAGCTGTCAAGGCCAAACCAAGCAAGGAAGAGTCCTGAAGCTGAGAGAGCAGCTTGATCTTAGGGAAATGGAAAAAAGGGCAAAATGGCGAAAGGGCCAAGAGAAGAAGGAGTCGAGACTCTTGCGATCACTCAGCTTTATACCGAATATGACGTATATGGGATGGGATACCCCGTTGGCTAATTTAGTGTCACCTGTCCTGTTCGCTCCTCCCTGCAGGTGCAGCCTTTACTTTTCTGCACCCCCCATGTGGTACACAAAATCTAGCAGTGACCTTGGTTCGCATACCAATCCTTGGTACTAACTATAACCATTGAGCGTTATCACTGCTAGAAGCAGACACTCTGCAAAAACATGCTGCTAACTTAGACAGACTTAGCCGAAAAATAAAAATCATAGAACAGAATTGTTCTGTTCTAACCCAAACCAGGACATTCCCTAATCAGTTCATGTAATTCGTCAGCTGTCACCTTAACAATCACAGACCACCATTTGTGGTTTTTGAAGGGTTTTTTTTGTCAGATTCATAAGTACCTAATCTAGCTCTGTTCCAGTGGCCTTTTGCTAACTCCTTGCAACCATCTATTTTCTTTAAGGCTCGTGTTCCCCTTACAAATCACATCTTGTGACTAGAAAAATTAATTTCTCTATCTTGGGGGACATAAAGGTCACTCAGTCTTCAAAACATTTCTTATTTCTTTCTTTTTAAATAACAAGCAGGACTTTGGAGTTTTTGTAATTCAGGGCTTCTTTTCACTAAATTTGATTGTTAATGGTTGGATGACTGGATAGCTTAAAACCAACCATTGTTAAAATAAAGGTTTCTAACAATCTTCTCTCTTTGTAGCTACCACTACTTATGACGCTTCCTCCCATTGTTCCCCACCAGATTCTACTGAATCTCAAAAACAGCCGCAAGTTTCAGTGGCCATTTTCCCTTCCTTGGACTTTCTATGTTTGTTCTCTGCATGTTCCAGTGTCACTCAGTCCTCAGTCAGTGGAGATTAGCTTTCACTAGCAATGCTAGAGAAATAATCTTTCTGGAAAGGGGAGAAAGCTAGTGCAAATAAAGGGGATGGGGGGGAAGGAAGTGCGACTACATGAAAATATGAAATTACTCGGTAGATATATGAAATAATTTACTTAAATGAAGCATTATCATATTAAAAATAGTTTATATTATCTAAACACTTAATTTAACTGATAAGAAGTCTTTCTGTAGGCAAGAGAAATAAGGTCCTTCCTTGTGCAATTCACAGCATTTGAGTGAGACACCATAAATCACCCACCAAACCAGCCTTTTTCTGCTCAGTGAAGGCAGAGAGAACAGTGTTACTAGCTGGTTAATTTAGCTGTCAACAGCTGGTAGCGGTGAGACATCCTTCACTTCAACTATAAGGATGCATACCAAGGACAAAGTGGATGCTGGAACTTAATAGTGAAATGGGATTCACAAATTGAACATGCTTGAGTTGATGCTACTGGATACTAAAAAGAATTCCTTATGGACATACTGGTAAGCGTAGACTCCAGCCTCATTAGTGCCACATACAGGGAACAGTCCCTACCATTACTGTGTTTTCATATGATTGAAGAATCCAAATGAGTAGGCTGGTCTCTGCTGATTTTGCAAGTATTGGAAGATTGAGAATGACTCTGGGTGTATTCCAGGTAGGCCCAGAGACCAGAGAACAGCCGCAGCATTCAGGTATAGTGAATAATTTTTGACTTGCCTACCCACATACCAACAAAGTGCTCCCTTAAAGTTTGAGAGTTAGACTTTGCAGCAAATACAGATGTCCAACATTTGATTTCATTGTCACGTCTATAGCAGAATTTGGCAGCAGCCACTCTTGTAAGCTTTCATTCTTATTTTCCTCAAATTGCAGCATGTTAGTCCTTCATTTTAAACATCTATGGAAATAAGTATTATACTTTATACTCAAACACTGCAGAAAACATTATCATGACATGGAGGCATGTGTCCTTAACATTGCTATTTCATGTCATTAATGACTATTAACCAAGAAGAAACAAAAAAGTATAGTCATCATCCTTTGAATAATTGTCTTGTGAGCAGATAATTTACCTTGCAAGACTATGAAGTCTCCTGTAATACTACCATTATTTGATAGAATATTAAACTTTAATAAGTGTAACACATCTCTCAGACATTTTTTCATACAATAACTAAAACCATAGTAGACATACACCTGCAGTCATAGCTACAATTTCCTATTACACTAATGACATTTTTGCTAACAACACGAGATACTATTAACACATTGTAATTCCGTCACAGAACATCATTCATGTGCAAATCAATTTGCTTGCACCCAGTAAAAATACATTCAGAATTGGAACATCACTAATTTTATGTTGAATATGTATACATACATATCTTATGAGGAACAGCCAAAGAAACCAGGGTTGTTTAGCCTGGAAAAAAGGAGGCTCAGGAGAGATCTTATCACTCACTACAGCTACCTGGAAGGAGGGTATAGTGAGGTGGGGTCAGTCTCTTCACTCTGGTACAAACAGTAGGGCAAGACGAAATGGCCTCAAGTTGCACCGGACAAGGTTTAGTTTGGACATTAGGAAAAACTTCTTCACTGAAAGGGTTGTCAAGCACTGGAACAGGTTGCCCAGGGCGATGGTAGAGTCACCATCCCTGGAGGTATTTAAAAGACTTGTGGATGAGGTGCTTAGGGACATGATTTTGTGCTGGTATTGGCAGTGTTAGGTTAATGGTTCGACTCAATGTTCTTAAAGGTCTTCTCCAGCTGAAAGGACTCTATAATTCTGTAACATTTTTCCCACAAAAAATCAGTATCTAATTTGCGTGTCGAAAGAGCAAAGACTGATTAACTACAGACACTTGTTTCCTGAAAATATATACTCTAGCTCAGGGGGAAAAGTTCTTTTTTTCTTGTAGTTATTTATAAACTCCTTTTAGTTGACGACCTCCTGAGGAAAAAGTCCTGTCCAATTTGTATACACTGCTTTGAACCCACAACACTGCTTTCATTTGGGACAAGGAGGCACTGATGTATTAGAAAAAAGTATTTGAAAAGGAACTCCTCTTCATTATACAGGTTCACTATGCATCCCTGCTATCTGTCCCAACTTCAAGCTTCAGGTTACTTACCTAAATGTAGTTTCAGGTGAATTCATGTATTACCAAATATTGTAATTCTCTATCAACCATAACAATGTTTTGTAGAGCCTCAATGTATCAATGGAGCATGACAGCATAAGGCAGCTTGATACTGTAGACTGCCAGGTGACACTGTGGACAAGTAGGAGGAGATATATAACGAAAACTGCTTGATTCTGAGAACCTAACATCTACAACAGACACGGTTAGGGTTTGTCCATTTATTCCATTTGGACTAGCTTGTCCTTTTTTCCACAGCAACAGAACACGTCTGTGACAAGTGACCATTAGATGGCTCCTGAAGCATTGCTGCCAGTGTTTCATCCATGTTCACTAATTTTGAGGTGGTTCCAGGATGCAAACCAGAGTACAGTAGGTGGGGATAGTCGGCAGATTGACTTAAAAAGCACACCCAGATGTTCACTAACACACTAATGTCAGCTTAGCCCTTGAATGCTGAGCTCCCTCCTACTCAGGCACATTTATGCTTCTGCCCACTAACTTTTGTTTAAATCCAGAACTTAAATATTTGATTTGCTTTCAGTCAAGCATTGACTTTTTACATATATATTTTTGTAACAATACAAGCTACAAAGGAGTCCCTTCTGAATTGGGTTGTTTGAATGCTGCCACGCAATAAATACTAAATAATAATCATTTGGCAGTTTCATGCTAGACATCCTTTTTCAAAAGGGAAATCTAAGCTAAATTACTGCCAGTCGATGCTGATTCATGACAGTATATGGATACACATGCCGTTTTTCTTTGTAAATACATTTTCAAATGGAATGTTATGCTTGCATAACTCAGGAAAATATATCCCTGTATTA
>WEIS01057522.1:7150-20814 GCA_013389965.1 Todus mexicanus | reverse complement strand
AAAATACACATGCAGCCAAAAGATGAAGCAATGAGTTGTGTCACTTTACAGAAACAAGTCAATAGCTGACATCATTTTCTATAGGTTTTGCAAACATGCTCCAAGGCACCAAACCTGCCCCAATATAAGAAACCACACCCTTTGTCACACTGACTAAAGAAAACACAAGCTGATTTTTTTTGTAGTGAATGAAGTCACATCTTTCCAGTCATAGACAATCTATGCTGGAAGAGTTTTCTCATTATTTGGAGCACAGAAAAAGATGTAACAGAAATATACTGCTACTCTGTATTTAGCACCTCATAAGCTCAGAATCCGAGATGGAAGAAAAGCACGAGCACAACCACTAAAGAAAATCTCACAGCAAGAACCACCTAGGTTGACAGACAGGCCCACACCATTCTTCCATCTCAGACACACTTGTATGCAACTTTACCCTATCAATTAGCCACAGGGACAAAACCCAAGTGAAAAAAAACACAAACAAACAAAAAACCAAAACGCAAACCCCCAAACTATCTCTGAATCTCAAGAGAAACGCAGGCTTCTTCACACTCACTCTTAGGAAGGAGTCAAAGTGTCTTGGGTCACCACAGAGCTGGGACAGGTAGTAAACAAAGCAGTAGCCTTTTTCATAGGTGAAGAGGTTCATTAAATTACTGGGATTTACACCTGAAAGGAGAAGACAACAATGTTAGAAGACACTCTAATGAGGACATTAATTTCCAACCTTTCCAAGTATGCAGACTCCTTAGAGATCACCAAGACGAGATGTAGTGACTTAAAAACAAAACAAGTCTGTTGTCAGGTCAGTTAATTTACTGTAGTAAATTAAATGGAAGCAGAGCAGACACACAGGCTGGGGGAAAAAAAAATCCTTAAAAAAAATTAAAACAAAAGAATCACTGTAAGCTACTAATTCCCAATGGAACAAGTCACTTCAAATTAGAAGTCACTGAAAACACACCTGGAATTTGAAGACAAATCCTGATGGTTTCCTCAGTACTAAACTTGAGGAATCATCATACCATAAATTTTTAAAGATATCAATATAAGGTAATTACTACTTGCTCCATTTTCAAGACTTCCAACATACACTTTTCCGTTCCATTTAGTTCCAATATCACCTCCGCTTGCATTTTATATTGCTTTAAATATCATCTAGACTGAAGACTGCTTCACCCCTCCAGTGGTGACCATGGGACTAGAGAACTATCAGTGAAGAAGGTAAGTGATGCTGGAGTGCAGACACGCAGCTGGTGCAGGGGATAACCACACAGTCTCTGCACAGCTCACTCGGCAGGAAAGCAAGTACATGTGTTTATTCATATGCTTACGCATGCATACGTTGCTCTTCCATCAACACATAAAAAGAGGAACATCTAATAGTGCAGGATTTTATATGATTTTTCCAAATATTTTCATTATAAACTACTTTATCTTACATATTCAGGAGTTTAAAAGCACAGAGCTTCCAAGGCAATTTTTCACTTTCTGTTTCTACTCAGTGAGTCTGTTCTGTTCTTAAACAGAACAGTATTTGTAAAGATGAGCTAGCCAACTTTGAAGAAAACTTCAAGGCAAGTTTCAGTATTTACTTTTAGACTGGTTTACAAACCACTATTTATTTTTTTCTTACATAAAGGATATGTAAAAATTAGTCTTTTTTTTGGTCTATATTCCAGCATCAGTATATAGAAATTTTGTGTACAGCAGCTTCAGCCAAAAGCAATACCTGGCTCCAGTTTAACCTGAAGCTTGCTGACTGGGTTGTCTTCTCCAAGGAGCTTCATCTGTCTGTGGAGGGCATCAAGACGGAATGCAGTCTCCAAACATGTGAAGGCAGCTCCTACCCCAGAAAGGAACTTGTTAGTCGTGGGAAAACAACTAGCAAAACTAGCACAGGTACAAATTAAAAGCTACTGAAGGTGAAAAAATACACACTAGCAAGAGAGAATCACAGTAATTTAACGGCAGTGAAGCTTGAGTGCAAAAAAATCCTTCCAATCTGCAATGGAAGTCAGAACCTAAACCAGTGCAGAATGTAAAACTCACATCGGACCAAACTGAAAATCAACACAGCATGAAAACTATGCTAAAGTTTACCCTTGACATCATCTTGTCAGTTCTTGCAAGATAAGCAGAGTAGCATTGGAATAGGCATTGTACAGGTAGCTTTGAAGAAGTAATCAAATGCTACAAAAAAGTAATGTCACTGGTAGAATACTGGACACGCATTTCCATATTCAGTGCCAAGGATATTACTCAGGCAACGTGACCTCTTGGGTGAAGACAGACTTAGCTGGTATATTACAGATCACATGGATCTTTAAGCTTTATCTAGTATCCAACCCAGATTGTATCATACAGTTTTCCCTTTGCACTCATTAGTACTCATTTTACAGTTGCGACTGGGTAGGCTATACTTTGTCTTCTAACTGCAGTGTTAAGCATTCTATGCTCTCAAGCCAAATCACTTGTATTACACTGTCAAGTCAAGAGATCTTTCCTACACCCTTACAAATGTAAAAAGCCGTGAAAAGTGGATTTTCAAATTCAGAAGATATTTAACATCCAGCACTATTAACACTTTAGCTTTCCTTGCTAAGTCTTCAACGATAGGACTTGTTACATAGATACAATTTCAGAATCTCGATGTGTTTACACAGGAATCTGATATAAGCAAAATGAGAATGAAGAACCAGGATATACCTGGAAGACAGAAGAATCTGTACTGGCAGAGAAACGGACACGTGCTTCACAGGGAAAGCAAGAACCAGGATAGATTTGTGTTAAGGGCAATTACTTCAAGCTACAGAGAGGAGGATTTATCAAGACCCAAGAGGTGTGATACTCAGCAAACTCCAATTGCCATAAACAACATCCTTACAAAGATGCCTTTTTATTAACAGTAGAAGATACTCCGGAAATTATGCCAGAAATGGCAAGATTTAGATCAGAGGTTTCTCTGAAGAAACAAAACAGAAAGCAACAAGAGCTTTCTAAAGAATGGTGCAGGGAAAGGCATTTCTGGGTTTCCTGAAGAACTGCTTCTTGAAACAGACAGTTCAAAATTTCAAAACCACAAAAGCAGCAAGAATCTTGCCCTAAGTCAGAGGGACAGACTGAGATGTGTCTTCTGACACATTCATAACATTACTAGGTATAATAAAATGCAACTGATCAGTCCTGCTCATGGAGAACATAAAATATACATTGTAAGATCTCCATATCTGCTCAGAGTACTTTTCCCTCAACTTTACTATCATCAGCTCATCTCCAAAAACAATATACATGAATAAAAACAAAGGCATCCTTCTAAACACTCTCCCTGCCAAGATTTCCAGGAATTTTTCCAAGATTGTTTACAGCAGACTCATGAGAAGACACACGGCACAGGTTTTTAAGAATGTAACAGGACAAACTGGACAAGTGTCCCTTCCCATTACTCGCTACAATAAAAATCCAACTAAACTGAAAAGCATTAGGAATTATTTACTACTTATATATTCCAAAGACAGTGACATATAATTGACCTGTGAAATTCACTGATGTAAGGAAAGGCAGAGCTGTACAATTCCACAGGAAGCCTCAAGGCCTCAAGCAAATAGACAGCTATGTAGATGTGTACATTTTTTCTTTTCTAAGTGTTGTTGCCATCATTCTTTCCAACAGTAGGTAGCACCTAACTGATGAGGATTAGAAAGACGCTTGTTCAGAGGACAGGTATTTCACAGCATAGCCAGGATAAGATTTCCTACATCTTTCTCTGCGGCATCCTCTGCTCACCTTGTTCTGACATATAAACACCTTCCTGGTGCCCAACAGAAGTTCCAAAGTTCTTACAAACATCCTTACAACGCTGTGCTAAGACACTTAATTCAAAGGCCCTATTACCTTATCAGGTATTGATTCCATCCAAAGCCAAGACAACGTCAGACTCTAAACATCTAAGACGTTCAATGCAAAGTTTGGGGGCACGTGTGTTTCAGAAATAAAAAAACCAAACAGCTGCCTAACAGGCTTCTGAGCTCCCAAAGCAAATGTCCTACGCAGCCAACTCTCAATTATTGGTTTGACACAGCACAAGGAGAAACATTCCTGCATCAGTACCATATGTCTCAGTGGTGATCCGGCGCTGCGCGTATGTGGCCAGTCCCTCGCTCAGCCACATCTCCTCCCACGTAGCATTGGTGACTGCATTTCCAAACCAGCTGTGGGCAACTTCGTGAATGACATCAATGATCAAAAATTCATCGCTCTCCAGAATGGAAGAGATGATGAAGGTCAGGCATGGGTTTTCCATGGCAACAATAGGGAAGGATGGAGGAAGAAAAACAATGTCATATCTAAAATTAAGGAGAGAGAAGAAAGAAGAGAGGAGAAAGGAGATAGGTAAATTACAGCTATTTCAAGAGACACACACAGTAACTTTTTTTTTTTCTTTGGGAAAGGCTCTTGAGAGACTTTTCTGTGACTTTGGGAACAAACTTCCTAGATGCACAGTGCTAAATTCTTCTGATCAAGGGATCACAGAGTTTATTCTGTTGGCCAAGGACCTGTTCATGTTTGCATGTAAAGACTAGACAGTCTTTTTACACGCAGCACTTCCTAGAAGCATCATGCTTCCTTCACACACACAAACTCATCCTAACTTGCGTATCTGTGAGCCAGAATCACTAAGTTTACTCTACATATACTACCACATACACAGTGTCAAGCCCCCAGAGGCTCCCAGGGAGAGAGGGGCTGGGAAACTATTGAATGAATTAACTGGAGTACCTGCAGAGTCAGCAAAATGCCTCTAGCCTGTCTGCTTCAGAACATAACAATACTATTTGTTTTGTTTTCTAAATTTCTCCACCAACGATCAGCACTGGCACACTGGGCTGTGTTCTCAGATTAATTCATGCACCATTTTATAAGTTAACAGCAACAACACATTCTTCCTGCTTACCTTTATCAAAGAAATATAGGAAGCTTTTGTGAACAATTTCTCCCATCCAAACAACGAAAGCATTCTCTCAAAACCAGTCTCTTCTAATACCTAGTTAAGCTTAACTTCAGAAACTATAAATGTTGGGTTTAGGGACTAGGACTCTCACTGAGTCTGTACTGAGTCAGGTTTTCAGTGTCCTCAGGCATACCACAATAAATATACCATATGTCAAGTACCATATGTACAAATAAATATGATAAATACATAAAACTGCCATACATTTTAAATGGTAGCTGGCCCAATGTTGCACTTGCATCACTAAACACTATGGTATGAAAAACCTTCACTCCTCAGGGAAGATCCACTGTTTAGAAATGTCCAGTTCTGCCCAGTGTACCAGCCAAAACACCTCCATGCCTCCACAGTACTCTGCCACTTGCAGAGACAAAACTCCAGTTTGTTTCCAGCTACTACAGCGCTGCCAGTTGAGAGGCTCACTTGTCCTGCTACTGCTAGCGCAGGGAGAAAGCATAGTAATTGCTCACGATTGTTTTATTTTGTTCTCATTACACATTCCTCGGAAACTTATTAAACTCACCTTCCCCATATATATGGGCCATACAGACTCTCTGCAGCAGTCAGCCAGCGCTCCACAATTCCAGAAAGCTTGCTGATGGCTGTTGGCAGCAGACAAGGCTCTGCCCACACTCTGCTCCTGTCAGAAAACAGAAAACATCAGGTGATACTTCAGCAAACTGAATTATCTGCTTGAAAAAATAGCCTGACTTCTCACCACACTTCCATGTATGGTAATAGTGCTAAGAGGTCTCACATCAGACTCGGGCCTTCTTTAGGGTAACGCTCCAGGGATACATGGCAAGAGCTAATCAAAGATCCTATAAATAAGGCAACAGGACAAGTAGCTGTAATGACTATAAGGGACAATGAGCAACATTTATGAAAGAGAAAAGTACCTTTGTCAGTGCAGTGCCAGGAATTTCTTTACATGCAACTAAACCTCAAACTCTGAGCGCTCACAGCTCATGGTCCCAACTGTTCCCTTATCAATGACTCAACATATTTACTATGTATAACATGAATCAGAGTACAGAGACACAAAAAGCAGAATCAGTTCACTTCAAATCTTACCTTGGACCTATGTCTGCATGTATAAGGTCTCCTGCCACCAGGGCCACAAGATAGGCAGGAACTGGATATTCCATGTAAAATTGATATACACCTTCCTCTTCTAAGTAGGTACTTTGAGTGGCACTCATCAACACCTGTATGCCTGCTGGAGCCTGGAAGACCAACATCATACACATCAACTCACTAGATAATCACAGCTGAACAGCTACACTACAGCTATACCTGGGTTTTTTTCATCTACGTCTGAGGATGTACATTAAAAACAATCATTTAAATAACACAAAATGTAAGACTTCTGTGAGGTTTTTATACCACTATCTATCCAGCCTGTGAAAACATACCAACCAAAAATATTACTCCTCGTGTACTGCATGTGGTTCTTATGCCAACAGCCCCAAAAGTGCCCACATATCAAATTATTTCACCTACACAAAATCCAACATTATTTGATGCTGCTTTCATAAAACTTTGTGGGTTTTCCTTTCAATAACTGATAAAATACAGTTCAGTATTATTATCAATAATCGCTACTAGAAGCAAATGGGAAAATACTCTCTAGCATATTATCCATTTCATGGTCACTCTTTTAGCATTGAGTACAGGAAGACAAGACCCAGGCACAATAGGCAACAGAGCTGCCTTTGCAGCCCTACCCCAATTCTGGCCCACAAGCCAGAACAAGATCGAAAAAAATCCAGTGTTTTTTATAACACCAAATGTCACCATTAATATTTTATATCACGCACAATGGAACGATGCTTTTACAAGTTAAGAGCAGCTAAGTGCTCCATGAACCAGTTATAGCCACTCGGTCACTCACCTTGACAGTAGCTGAATAGGTGCATTTCACTGCTGGTGTGTCGAAGCAAGGGAAGAAGGACCGGTTACACACCGAGTGACCCTGCGTGAAGACGAACGGCTTGGCATTACCATACGTCAGTTCTGGGTCCAGCCACCAGATCTGTTGAAACACGATGTGCAGAAGACGTCAGGGAAAGGGACAAAAATCACCAGGATGAACTCCAAAGAAGACAACCTGAAATCAAGAGGATTGTGGAGGAGAAAAAACAGCTCAGCTGTCTGGCTCCCCAGTAAATGCTGGCCAGAGGGCACGTTTCCATTTCTAACAATACATCTTTCTACTCCTGTTTATTTGCTGTGGCTACTCAGAGTAATTTCTTACTGTCTAAACACCGAGTGGTGCCACACAACACAGAGTCTTCAGCCACCCGCTAATTCTGTTGGATCAGTTTGCTTGGTTAATAACAAGTCCCTAGCAAACATCCACAGAACCCTCTTCTCAGAGGGAGCACTCTGAATATCTTCAAGTTTTTAATTCATTCAACATGAACAGCAATAGCAGGGGTCAGGTAATGCAAACTGAAAAAACCAAACAAAAAACCCACCCACACACAAGCAAACAAACAAAAAACCCCAAACCTACAAACCAAAAAACCCTGAGGCTGAACAGTGTACACAACGTTATCTCTGACCCTGACCTTGCCCTGCTGGCTGAAGCATCAAATGTCTTGACACTATCCAAAAAAGTCAGGATATGTAAGAAATATCTCGCCAATGACACTAGAGGCCTCTTTTTACAGAGTGAACAAGGAGCTTCTGGGTGGTCACAAAAAAACCCCAACAACAACAACAAAAAACACCGCGAAGCACGTCAATTTTCGATGTCAAACAGCAAATAATTTATGAGTCAGGCCCTCAACAAATAATTAGAGCAGATTAAGAACAATATGAAAAAGCGCAGTTACTTGCCTTTTTGGTTTTTGTTTGCAATGTAATGTTTATGCTTTCACATGCTCCCTGCCTCCAACTTTGAAGTGTAGGAGTAATTTTAAATAAGGATTTTCTTGCAATCCTAGAACTCTGGAGCTGAGGCAAATATCAAATATTGTGAAACTCGCAATAAAGTTGGAGCCACTGGGGAGTCTTGGGAACAGTCAAGCACGAGGAATAAAACTTCTGAGTTTGCTGAACTCTTAGATCAAAGCAACCAATAAATCTGAATTCAGGGAATAGCAGTTAGTGCAGACACTAGTTCAGTTCTGGTCGTCGAGAGAAGGCAATGAAATACTTAGAGAATCCTGGGTACTACATCTGCTCTCACTTCAGCTTATTACAATTCTGTCTCCTAGTTAACCTCTCTGTGTTCTAGAAGTCGAAGTTTTCTCTCTCTCCCTCTGTCCTATAAGGTTACTCTCCATTATCTTCTTCCCTTGCCTTTAGACTCTTTTCCTCATACATCAGTGCACTGCTCTTCCAAATCACAGAATCATTATGGTTGGAAATGACCTTCCAGATCACCAAGTCCAACCATCTACTAAACATTATCAGAACCATCAAATCATCTGCTTCAGCAGCACCCCTGGGGATCAGTGGAAGGTAAGGAAAGGAAACACTGTCAGCAGCTTTCAGTTATTCATACAGAGGCTCACACTCTCACTGGCAAATGTTTTGGGTTTGTTGGTTTGGGGTTTTTTAAGGTGGAGGGCATTACAATGTTAAAAACCTTTATCTAGAAGTAAAATTAATCTCAGAGCAGCATTCTGATCTTAAAATTTGTTTTAAGATTACCCTTTTCTGTTTCAAGCCTGTTAGGCCGGAAAAAATGCTTAAAGCGTGACTTCTGAGGAGCCTTGCCTCCTCACACCACAAGGGCTAAGCCTATGAGACTATCCAAATCCACATGCTGCACTTCAGCATGTCGCTGGCCAAACCCCAAGGTCGCAGCCGAGGTACAAGACGGGGTTTGAGATTTCCACTTCATGCACTTCATGACAAGTATCACCTCTACGATGTGACATTGTGGAACTGGAGACAACTATGCTAGAAGGCATCTGGGGACATAAGTCTCATCAAAACCCACAGTGCAAAACCAATAGCTTCCGCCCCAAACACATGGTCACATGAAAATGCAAGTGCTGTGTTTTAATCCAGGGTAGTAGTTTTCTAATGATCCAGGAAGAAAACTCAGAAATTACATTTCTAAAGATCTGCCCCAGTTCCAACACAGTCTGATCAGTGGCTTTGTGCTCCTGTCACAAAAAGTCTGACTTACGACCTGCATGATGAGCCTTGCTGAAGAAACTCACCTTCAAAAGGTTGTGTTTCCTTTGCTTTTTGAGAGACAGAAAAGGGTAACATAGAAAACAGGGAGACAGGACACCATGAGACCTAAGTTGCAACACTGGCATAGGAAGGAAAAAGGGTTGATAGACAATGTCTTTAGAGCAGAGAAGGGGAAGTTCTCCCTGAGCAGCGCAGGAAGAAAACATAAGCAGGAAGCAAAGAGGAACTGAGAAACTGATTCTTGTTTACAAGAAAATCCATAAATTATGGACAATTTCTTTTCAACCAGTCTCACTTTATCTGACATTTGGTTGAAGTTAAATGAAGCACCAGCTCCACAGGCCAAGAGGGAAAACATTTGCAGAGGATGAAGTATTTTTTTCCCCTGTTTCCTAATGTCTGCTGCTACATGGCAAGCCTCCGTCTCTCTTTCCAGATGCACTTGGAACAATGATGAAAGTTATCCTGAAACAATATAAATAGATCTGTAATATAAATAGACCAGGCTACGCCGCTGGGCAGAGGCAGGACTACAGACTGGCGAAAATAAATGTAAGCAGCAGCCCAGAAAGGAGTGCAAGGAGCAGGGTACTGCTGGGGGTGGAGTAGGACACAGGGACAGGGCAGTACTTGGGGCCGTATCATCTGCTCTGCACCCAGGTCCCTCCTGTGCTGCCTTTCAGAAATATACAGCATAATGCTCATCATTTTTATCTAGTTTTTCATGTATAGAGGAGAGTTGGTTCACACCTTAAAGCTGTTCTATGATACATTTCAAAGAAGACCACCTGCTTCTTGGTTCCTCTGCTGAACAGAGGCTTGGGGCAGCCCAGGTTTCCCCCTGCCCACATCACTGCAAAGAAGCCCATGCTTTATAAGGCACCTGCCAAGAATACCATTTTTATTTACTTAGATTATTATCTTTTACTCAAATCCAGCAAACAACGAAGGCAATTAGCTAAGTCTCATCCAGTTTAAAGTCTCTCCATGTTTCTACCTGTGTTACGGATGAAGCTCCCGAGCAGAGCCGCAACACTTCTGCTCTAGACAAACAAGAAGCTGCTCCATCTGATGGCAAAGTAAACTGCACATCTGAGATGCAGACGATGTGACAGGGTTGAGGCACACCTGCACAGCAAGGCACCCAAGGAGGAGTGAGGAATGAGGACAATGGAGAAGGCTTCAGCACTGCCAAAAGGGTTGTCCTTTCTGCTAAACCCTGAAGATGAGGAAACCCTATCATTTTTAATAGCAGAATGCAGGACAGGGTTTGCATTTAAAGTTGCCATGGAAGGAAAACAGCAGTGGTGTTAACACATGCGCTGCCAAATCAGAAGCGTGACAGAGTGAGCAAAAGACAGACGTCGAGTTTTCTCTCTAGGAAAGAAAAAGAAAAAACAACCACCTTATGAAAGTGTATTTTGTAGGACCAAGAAGGGGAGGAAGAGCAGGACTGCTCTCACCGACACATCTGATCCATGTGTGCCTTCAGCCCACACCATGAGAGATACACGATGTTTATGAAGCCTTGCTTCTGCTGCAAACTGATGATGTACTGAGCATATGCTTTCCTAACAGCACAGGGAGCTGGAATGCTCTGTGGAAGGCAGCTTTAATCTCTCAGCTGTCTCTCAATGTCCATCAAACAACCAAAGATCTTGGCTCCTTCCTCCACATGAGGAATAATGGGACAGTCAAACAATTTATCCAGACGGCTCAACCCAAGTATACCAAGGCAACAGGTTTCCAATTTTAACCAGACTACTGTCTCTGCTGCTGAGCTTACTGCCAACACATCCATGCTGCGCTGTAACAGGAATTTACCGTTTTACAGGACCCACAAGTATGCTAAGGGTCCCACAGAAAATAAACCCTGACCTATAAAGATTATATTCAGAGAAGGGCCAAAAAAACCAGAACTTTTAGAAGACAGAAGTCTAACCGTGTAAAGCTGCTTTGCTTATGCAGAGAAAAGGGACTGTGAGAAAATATACTGGACACCAGTATAAACCAGTTCACCCTCACACACACATGGGCTACTCATCCCTATTAAAATACAACACTAGGATGAAAAGCAGCAGCGACAGATAGCACTACAACAGCACAAAATGACTTTGGATCCAAGAAAAATAGCTCCGCGTGCTGAACATGAAGGGCTAGAACAGGTGCTACTCGAGGACAAATATTTCAGCAGCCAAAATCTACAATAGCGAGTGAGGAAACCCGGTACGCTTTCTGTCAGCAAGCACGCCTGCTTCTGCTTTTCAGGATTGCTTGGAAAGGGCAGTGCGTGCCCCTGACACTGTGACCATCAATTATCTTTTGACAGTAGTCCTTGTAGCTTCATTTCAACCGAAGCAGGACGCGCCGTTAAAGGTACAGCAAAGGCTTCAGGAGATGGGATGCAGAATAGCTCATTCTAGTCTGATACAGGGGAAGCAAGACAACAGAGGGAAGGGAAAAAATGCCCTACTCTCAACATCCTCAAACACGTAACATTTGGGGGGGGGCTGGGGAGGGTCATATGCAGGGCCAAGAAGGCAACACATTAACACAAGGTGAGACTAAACGAGCATCACATCAACTCAGTGCCCTGCACCTTCCCACGGTTTTCAGATCATTTCTAAAAATGATTTCTGAGCCTCAGATTGGTGCTCCATTACATCTAGGATCACTTCTCCACAGGCACAGTGGGACAGGCTGCCCCTTTGGCAACAGGGTTGGCAAAACCCAGCAGAAAGCACGGGATGGCCTAAAATAAAACAATTCCTTCACGACGAGGGAAGTATGTTATCGCGTCCTTCGGGAGGCATGGTTCAGCCAGACTGAGAGTGATTACAGAGCACACAGCAACTCCACAGCAGCTTTAATGCCTTCCCCCCAGCGACAAGGCATAGAGTGGACAGAAGAAACAGGTTTCTCCATAAACTCTTGAAAAAGAATGATAAAGAACAGAATCTTCTGAACACACTGTGGCTCTGAAAGACATCTCCCCTGTGCTTCTTCAGTGCAGAAGAACTGCAGCAGAGTATGGTACAAGGAAATATCAAACCCGGAAGTTTCAGAGGTGAAAAGGAACAGTATCCTCACAAGTGGATCTGAATTTTTGAAGTGCCAGAATTGCGTCTCACTTTGGAACTTTTCGAGAAGAGCCAGCATGTTAAAAGGTCACCGTGTAACAAAAGGAAAGTTCTGTCAATAAAAATCCTCCTGTGGAACTCGCTATCCTGAGTGAGCCAGTGTAACGACAATCCAGATCATTCTGAGGATGAAGGTACTTTTGCAAGCTTCAGTTTGTTCGCAAAATTTGACAGAAAGAGATCCAGCAAACTCATTCAATTCAGCTTTCATAAGGAAAGGACAAGTATATACTCGATGTTGGGTTGTTTTGCATGAAATCGTTATATCCAATTCCTGCTCGCGTTAAATACGCTGTAACAGTCAAACAGATCCACACATTTACCGACGCAATGGCAACACCAAACCAAGAGGCTGAGAGTGAATTCTGGTAGGTGAGACAGAGGCACCAAAGTCACAAGACTCTAAAAAACACATTCCTTTTGCAAACAGATTTGGGAACCACAGGATGAAAATCATCTTAGTTTAATTGCCAACCTGAACAGGCTGTACAGTAACAAACTGAACTGATGTTCCAGTCACAGCTTCATATTTTCACTGTCATAACTTCTTACAAACACAAATTCTGCTAGACAGCACCTAACAGGCCAGAAACAAAGTGCATCTAAATGCCAGGGGTTTAAAAGAAGTGACAGACTTTACAAAGCATCTCAGTACTGAAGAAGGCTAAGCCACATGGATGCAGAAGCACCTCCCACAGCCACATCAAAATGGGTGTTTTGGGCCATTTATCATCTTTTTTCCAGCAGATAACTTCTAGGAATACATGGATCCTACCCCTGCTCTTCTCAAAGCTCCCGACCACAGCTCCTCGGAGCATCAACCCAGGTGCGCAAGCCCTGATTTTGTAAGCACCTGGCAAAACCCACAGGGCAACTCCTGCGCGCTCAGCTTACATCACTCCTCCTGAAGAACTCAGCCGAGGCAGGAGCTTCCAAATTTCCACGCTCCTCGCCAACAACTGCAACGCCCTTGGAGGACGAAAAAGCTTTAAAACCGCTGTGGTGAGCGGGGGTGAACAGCCTGGGGAGGGGCACAGGGATAGGGGAAGGGAGGATGGAGGCAGGGTCAGTGTGAGCAGCAGCGCTGAGCGCGCCGTGGGACCGGGCAGGGCTCGGGGGCAGGGCAGGGGCTGCCGGGCAGCAGGCTGAGCAGCGACAGGGACGGGACAGGACAGGAGGGGCTGCCGGTGAAGCACCTCCCGCTGCTGGCCGATTCCAGCGGAGGGCTGGGGCTCGGCTCATCGCTACCTCCCCACCCACCCCCCCCGCAGCGCGGTACTCACGGCGGGGCCGTCGGCCGTGGTGTAGCGGACGATGATCTGGAAGGGCTGGTGCGGCTGGAGGGCGGCGGG
>WEIS01057509.1:0-16675 GCA_013389965.1 Todus mexicanus | reverse complement strand
CTCAAAGTCCCATCCAACCTGTTCATTAGCACATCCACAACATTCTTGGCAACCTGTTCCAGTGTTTCACCATCCTCAGAATGAAGAACTTCTTCCTAATTTCTAATCTAAATCTACCTTCTTCCTCATTGAAGGCATTGGCCCTTGTCAAATCACCTCATGCCCTTGTAAGAAGTCCTTCCCCAGTTTTCTTGTACACTCACTGCTTGTTTCTCCCTCAGTTTTCTTCTCAGAAGAGGGAAAAAACTACCTCCAGCCTCCACAGTGCCAGCGTCTAGCTGAACAGCTTCTGCATGTCTCTCCTCCCAGCAGGACGAGCCACTCTGAGGGTGACAGTTCAGAGCATACTGGGCAGCCCAAGGCAGAGGTGGTGCAGTATGTGACTAGCAGCACCCATAGCTGAAGCCAGCCTGTTCACTAGGGTTGAAGAGAAGGAAACCATCAAGCCATCACCACCATGAAATGTGGAGAGATGCAGGTGTTCAATACCAGGTGCAGGGATGCCCTGGACAGGTAAATGCACACATCGTTACTTGTGTGAGCTGTTGCTGCACCTAAACAGATGCATAGCTCTTAACACCAGCAGTGTTTGGGACAGGATAACCAACAATTGACCTGGCCCTTTGCATTCCTTTCCTCAGGTGAAAAAATGCGTCTCTAAATCTCCCCTTTTAGACTCAAGATGGTGTCTAACTCTCACCTTCCCTGTAAGAAATCCCTCCTGATTTTCCTGTGGGCTCCATCCCAGAGCAGGGAGTGCCAGAGCTGCATCACTCTGCCCAGGGCACCATAGAGAGTGCAGAAGCCTCATGGCCCCAGGGCACCGTGTTGAGGAGGTGGTTCCTTGCAGCTGCTGTCATGCCGGCCACCAGCGCACTGCCACTGCCACTCCAGTGCTGGGCACCTTGCCGGTTCACGGCTGCAATTGAGTTCCCATGTGTCTTTATCCAGCACAATTTTTTATTTTTAATTTGTCCATGCATTTTCATGACTGTTGCTCTCGAGTGAGACTATGCATTAGGACATTAAAGAGCAGCTCCTGCTAGAGTTTTGATTTTGTCTCATTCACGGACACAGTGGAGCTCTCTAGATCTTCTGCTCTTGTAAGTATTGATTCCCACCTCATATCCTGAATGAATCTCTTTTGCCTTGTAGGGAGGCCATTAAAGATGATAAATAAAAAACAAATGTACGCCAACCTCCAAATGTCTATATACTTGCGTTGTCTTGTCTGTTGTGGATGTGTGTTGATTAATTGTTAATTTACAGGAAAGAAAACGGCTCACGTACCAATATTTTTTAAAAAACAACAACCAAGATGTGAGGAAAAGAAGTTTAACATGCTAATAAAAAAACTGAGGCAAATTTACATACAAGTTTTGTATGCATTCTTCAATTCAAAGAAAATAAGTAGTAGTCAATTACAAAGTCTCTGAAGAGCTTAAGCTTCACCTTGAGCTTGCTTCAGTGGCAAACTTTCAGTCTATCTGATCAGGGAATGACCGGGATTCAGGGGTGGGGTATGTAATTGTATTGGAAAGCTGTACGGTCTCGTAAGATTTATTTCATATACTAACTGCTCCTAGATGAAGCTATTGTTTGAGTCAAGGGGAGATGAGAGAAGTTATTAGCAAATGTTTGGCTTCTGCAAATGAGAGGGAAAATGACACTGATTTGCATGCATCCATGGACATAGACAGCAGGCCCCTGGATTGTCATCGTGAAAATCTGGTATGGTTTGCATTTGTGATTTAAAAGGGGAGGACACTACTTAAGGTCTTCAAAGCATGCATGTGCACAGAAGCGTAATTGGTTTAGCCTCTCTGTTGTTCTATGGTTCTAGTGAAAGTAATTTAAATTCTTTGTATGCTCAACTTCAAATTTCACAGCCCCTAACTGCACTTAAAAATTCATTTTTTGAAAATCTAACTCAGACTTTTGTAAAGAAGAGCCTCTCCATAGCCATCTTCAGTGACCTAAGGGATTCAGATGATCTCAGTAGCAGAATCTAGATTGCACTTTGCCTCATTAACCACATTTTGAAAATCACCAGCCTGCTTTGCCAGGAATTAAGTTACATGATTTAAAATTAACATAAGAGTTTAGCATAATTGAAGTGGGACTGTGATGTCTGACTTATGGGATTATAAGAGATAAAGGCATAATTTGCAGAATACAAGATAACTTCTATTTTTAAAAGTAAATTTTGAAAGGTCAAAGTGTGAGGTTGGGTTGTAACTTGCCTTACGTTTTTCAAGACTGCTAGGCAAAAAAACCCCTGAAGGTCATCCACTACAACTAGTATAAAATCCCACTTCCACAACTGCACACAGATGTTTTACTCTGAAAATGATATTCAGTGTATGCAGAAGAGGAAGGAAAATACTCTCCACAATGTTTGGTGCTATTACATTCATGCTAGAGATCAGCTGCAGCATACAGCGCCTCTCTGTTTTTTTTTTTAACAGGCTTCATTACAGTAAATGCTTTTTAGTTATGAACATTTCTTCATTTGAAGATCTCTAAGCACTCCTCTAATGCAAGTCGATTGTCAGGGCAAGCCAAATGTGCTCTAAAGGCATCACAGTGAGCTCGCGGGAGGGCTGAAGTGGGAGGAGTGTGGAGTGGTCCCTTGGCTCTCTTGTCTTCTCCAAACACCAGTTGGTTGTGCTTCCCTCCTGAAACAAAAACATGAGTTTGGAAAACTAATATTCCATATTCGCTTTCCTTCTAAAATGAATCAGTATTCAATAAAATAAATGTATTTTATTCAATAATAAAGTAAAAAGAATTTTAATAAATACGTTAACTTCGAAAAATAATTAAACGGCATCAACGTGCATTCTCAAATTCTGATGTATCTCTCAATATGAGGCAGCTTTGTATTTCCAGGTCAGATTTGGCTTGCAATGCTCAGACACAGTCATTGCACCCATCTCTTCTAAAACTGCTGGTAAACTGTTACTTGCTGGAAGTCAGAGGTGTGCAGCCACAGTGCAATCAAACATGGCACATCATCCTAAAATGTCCTCTAGTGGAGCTCCCCCAAAAGGCCAAATTTATCGGAGCTACTCCTGCCTCGGGCTGTTCTATCTTGGTGATGTGTCATTGGAGATCACCGCTTTAATTTTAAATGTAGTTTAAATTGAAATGAAAATTACAATACGGCACTTTGCAAAAGTCTGAGAGGGAAATATTTTACTAGAGCTTGGTATTGCATCTGTAGGTTATAGAGAAAAGTCTTTGTTGTATCTGCCTTCAGGCTATCAATGTATTAGATAAGTCTTTGTAACTAATGTTAGTACCAGTTTATCTGCTGTATAACCTGCTGCGATGCTTTCAAAACTAAATTAATTCGGCCTCAGAACCTGATGTCCAAAAGCAGAGCATCAATTAGTACACTTCATAAAAAATACAGATGCGCCCAATTCATTTGCAGGTCAGAGGGCAGGGCAGGAGCTCAGCATACTGGGGGGTGTGACTGACCCAGCAAAGGGAAGCTGCCCATGAACCCAGGCACCTGGGACTGATTTGTCTTCTGAAATGTGTATACATGGCTGGCTGGGTGGAGAAAGCAGTCATATTGTTTAGTTTAATGAGAATGTCTGAAATTAAATTTGTTATTCATGAAAATATCCATTTTGAGGGAGAACTGTTGAGCTCTTGGTGCTGTAGCTAATAGCTGTGAGTACCACAGGCTTCATGTGTGTTAGACGTAGCTCTGCTTGTGGCTGGAGTAACAGACTCGGACTTCAGAGACCTAGCTCTTCCTCCAAACTCTGTAACTTCAGGGACTTGTTGGACAAACATGAACTGCTTTCTGCCTCCGTTTCTCCACTAGTAAAGTGGTTCTGTAAATAGAAGGTAATTATACCGTGTGCCACCTTCTAAAATCATTGAACTATGTGGATAAATAGCTGTGCTTAGGAATTAGGTATTAGTATGGAATTTAACTAGGATGTTCACGGCCCTTTCTTTGCTTTCCTTCCAGTAACTTGGAGAAAGCCAGGGACTTCCCAGCTTTGTTCCAGCCAAGAAGTGCATCATCCAGCTCTTTTCTGGGCAGTTGGCCGTCTTAAGAATGCAAGCTCTGTTTCAAAACACTGTGCACTGCTTCAGCATAAAACCAGTGCCAGGTTGTCTGACCAGGGGAAAGTGCCTGTCCGCTTCCTTTTGTACAGAGGACAGCAGACAGAGGTGGGGTGAGAATCTTACTGTCTCATTTTATTCTGAGCCCAAATAAAGAGAAACTGTTTTATTTTGGTGCAGTAACCCTAAAGAAAGTGATGCTCAGCTAGACAGTTCTGCAGAAGCAGTGGATCCCATCCACATATACAAGCTCCTGCCATACCCCAGACACCAAGGCTGTATAACCCAGTACTCAGGTCCATGTTCCCCAGCTACTCATGTGGTCCAGCCAACCTTTGTGACAGTCTCCAGTTTACTTGGCCACTAGAGACTCACTGAATTTATCTCCTGCTAATGCAGCCACTTGTTCTATGGCTCTGCGGATGCTACAAATAGCATTGAGACTGTTGATAGAGGCTACGTTGCTTTCTTCTATTTGTCTTCAGAAAATGATGTGGTTAACAACCCCAAGAGAGGGGAAAGGGTCCTTACAAAAGGAAAGGGATAAATCTCGAGGCGACAATCACAACTTTTTAAAAAATATATATAATTGTTGCTTCCTTTCCTCTGCCTTCTCACATACAATTTCCCACCCTCTTTAAGTATGTCAGTACAAATGGGTGCAAGCAATTGCTGATTTGCTTTCAGCTGCCAAGCATAGGCCAGCTCCAGTTCAGCACATCTATGTTATCATGGCACTGAGGCTGCACTAATAAGCCTGCCTGAGAGTATGGGACTGTCAGTCACCATCTGTACACACATAGCTGTCTTGCCCTTGTCATGCAGAAATCCCTCCCATCTCGGGGTTTTTTTTTCAAATTCCTTCCAGCAAGCACACTTTCAACAGCCCCTCCCAAGACTGCCCATCTCCCAAGATCTGCAAATTTGAAGTGTCCCATCTAATTTGCATTCAATAAACAGAATTCTGAGATGTAAGGTGTAGGAGCAGAGCAGGTTTATCTGGGCATTTCAGTACACAGAGATGTAAATCAGCACTCGGTGGACTGTAAATACATGTCAGTAGGATATTAAATGCTAAAGGTTTCATTTTCCCAAGCTAGTTACTTGAGTGTAAAAACTGGATGGAGATAGACTAGCACCATCTATCGAATTAACTCACTCTTGATAAAAGCAGACACACACACACAGATTTTTTAAGTTTTAGGAATGATAATGACCTACAATTCATCTGAGAAACAATGTGTGTTCAGAGACTTGAGTTCAGCTACACAGCAGTTCCATCCACAGCTTGTAACTTGCACAAATGCACGTATAAATGTACGCACAGGTTATAAATGCACCTGCATACACACAATGCGAATATGTGAGTCTCATGACATACAGCCAAATGTTGCTCAACAATGGTAGTGGGAGCTGCTGAGCTTAAGTTCTGCATTTGATTTTAAAGATCTTAAATGTGTATTAACACATACATTCTCTGAAGAAACAGTTCCCCTCACTCCAGATGTACAGGCGGAACTTAGATTAATTCCATTTTCATGTCTGGCTATAGCAGAGAATTAACATGGTAGCATTGTATATGCAAAGGTATCATGTGCAGTATAAACATTTTATGTTGCAGAGCTATGATATTATTCCAAATGAATCTTAGCCACTTGCAAGGCCTGCAAATTTACCTCCTGCACAGGTTTTCTTTTTGATTCTTCAGCTTGCCTTGGCCAGGATGCTGCCAGGTCTATGGGTCTGCACTTTGGGCAGCTGCAACTGCTTCTGATCCTGGATATGGCTACAGGTCTTGGGGGGGTGGGTTCCTTGGTGGGGAACCTGGAACAGAGGGGACAAGCATTTGCAGCATCTCTCTGCTCTCAAGAAGTTATGGTGTTACTACCTATAATGTAATCCAAGCCATAGACACCAGCTGTCACCTCCGCTGTGGCTTCTGCTATCCTCTTAAAAAGAAGAAAAAAAAAAAGAAAACCAGAAAAGGGACAGAGGAAAAACCTCTAATGAGAAGGGGAAATATTAATTGTGGCTGGAGGTGACAGCACACAATAAGAAATTGCTGCTTTGCTATTGTACCTCTGATAAAAGTAGCCTAAGAGTGCAGCACAGCAAAAGCTCAGCTCCAAGGCAGGATGATTTTTCTCAAAATCCTCGTGATCCCTGCAGGTCCTCCTGAATAGCAGTGAAAACACAAACACAGAACCAAAGTTAAACAAAATTGTTTAAACAAATTGCCTTATCGTATTTCCCCCTGAATCTTTTTGGCTGTGCTGCTTCTGCACACAGAAACTCCCCTAGTGGAAGGGCCGCTTCCAGGTGGAATCTGGCTCACAATTTATTTTCTGCCTTGCTTTACTTAAAAGTGACGCTAAGTCTGAAATTTCCATCTTAAACTGATATACATTAAACTACTCAATCCACAAGTCGGCAGTCTGAGGAAGCAAGCAAAACTTTCCAGGTGAGCCGAGCAACCGCTGCTGCCAGCACATCAACAGGAAGAGCAAGTGGCCCTAAGGGAAGCTCTAAAGTGTGGCTGAAGCACCTGATTCTTAGGAAGCTGTGCCTAACAGCTTTTTAGTGTAAAAAGATATCCCGAAACATACTTCAATGGAAAGCAGCAGAGGCTGCTTTGCCAAACCCACACTTTTCTGAGCAAGCCATGAAGAAGGAGAGGGAATATTTCAGGACATTTTAAGAGATTCTTTTTAGCGTTTTCAGTTTTGCTTTCCGCTCTTCCTCCTCCTGCAAGCACCGAGGCACTTCTTTAATTTATTGCAATTTATGAAAGGAAAACAAGCTCTCACACTGACAGCTTTGTAGCTGAAATCTGCTCTCTGTGCTGTCTTGGTTGCAGAACCAGGCACAGGCTGAATGAGAGAAAGCTGGGAACTCGTTATGTAAAATCTACAGCAAGTGAGCTTTTCTAGTGCTATTATGCCCTGACCCCTTATTTTGGCACAGTAACAAAACCACTGAGACTGGATGGTTATAGGGTTTCCCAGGCTTGTGCTTTTTTTTTTTCCTTCTATTTCTTTTCAGCCTCATCACAAAACCCAAGTGAATCAATGGTGTGCCCAAACTTCTGAAATAGCCTAGGACTTTCAGTGTCTTCTATGCAAAAAGAAACAGTGGGGAAAGATGGGTGTTCATTATTTAATCAACATAGATTCGCGTCTAAAAATTCCTCGCTCTGGATCATGATAGAAATCTCTGACACATTTTTCTAATCGTTTGACATTTGGGCTACACTATGATCCCTACATTGACTTTGTTTCTGTATGTGGCTTAAATGCTCCTTTTTTCCAATAAATTACACTTTGCCTCTAACTCAGGTGATTATTTTCCCCTCCAAGACCTGAGCTTTGTTCCACTTCAGCATCCTCACATGTGTAAAAAATGAGAGAAGAGAGAAGAGAAAAGAGAAGAGAAGAGAAGAGAAGAGAAGAGAAGAGAAGAGAAGAGAAGAGAAGAGAAGAGAAGAGAAGAGAAGAGAAGAGAAGCTAAGCTTTCTTGTCTATAGGATGTAAGACTTTACATGCATTTTATACCTCTTCATGGTTTATATCTACAATTTCTCAGGTACATTGTCAACTCTTTGAAGCACTAGAGTTGGGATCAGGGAGACCTTTTAAAGACGAATTACAAGTTTCTGACACAGGACAGCAAAGATTGTGTTGCAAGATTGCACGGAACTGCCCTTCTGGGCCTTTCACACCAAACAGTTTCAGTTTAGAAACAAAAAATCGTTTTCGAAGAGCCCATTCTGTAGTCGCCAACCTGCAGCACCAAGGACCAGGCTGGATGCTTTTTTGCCCCCTCTTGTACCCCAAGGACTGGCCACGCCACAGCGGGAGCCTCACTGATAACCATGCTGCTGAGGTGTGTAGCTGAAAAGAATCCTTCACTGGCATGTTGGTTCTGCTGTGTCACTGGTAATGAAGAATGTGCTCCTGTCAGTCATGTATTCAAGCTGAAATTGAAAAGCAGATCGGTATTGTAGATGTTCAACTTATACAAAAGGGTACATGTGAAACCATAACACACAGAGGAAATTTCCCTTTCTCTGCATGTGTTCTAATAAAGGTAGATTTGGTTTTACCAAGCATCAGACCTTTTGGGCTTGTTTCCTTGAAGAGGTATGATTAGCTGCAGCTGCCTCCTTTTAAACCCTAACCTTATAAAACACCTGGCCTCACAAGAGTAGTTATCTCCACAAAACTCACAAAAGCTGCTGTAAACAGCAGCTTATAGCAGGGCTATCTACAGTCTATCCAAAGCATGGACAGAGAAAGAGAAGACTGGTGAGCTTGAAGAGGTAAGTCATGAAGAACAGTCTCATACTAGTTGCTCTGTATTAATAAGTCTGTAAACAAGTGAAAAAAATATTATACCCAAAGTCTTGTAGAAGAGTATCTTTGGATATTTTTTAAATTATTCACACAGCTCACAGCTTTTTTTTCCTCAGTTGGCTTTGCAAAAGAGCATCTTGCCAATCTGTAAGTGCCCATAGAAGGCAGTCGTGATGGTTAGATTATAAAATGTTGCTTCATACGAGATGTGAAAGTAGCATAAAGGAGAGAGGCCTTTGGTCCTGTGCTTGATTTCATCTAGCCTTTGTGGATTGCATCCACCACTCACTCTCCACCTCTGTGAGGGACTAATGTGTGCGAATACTGGGCTAGAGCTATGTGCCTCAAAAGACTGTTTTTCTATGGCTGTGTGTGCTCCCAGAACACATTCTCTGGAATTCAGTAGTTGAAGACAAAATGTTGTTAACTGAGTTCTCATATGTTCACCAACCAACCTACCATCCATCCATCCATGCAGTAGCTATAAGCTGATATCAGTAACGCTAAAGATGGCAGAAAGAAGTGTTTATTTCTTTGTATTAATCTCTATTATTTTGTTGACAATTGAGCAAGCACAAGAATCTCCAAATCATTCCAGCTTTTGCCATCAAAAAGACTGAATAATTCCAATGGCCATTTCCGAGTTTGAAACCTTTCTCCCAGTCCAGTAAAAATGTGGCACCTGTATCACAAATTCATCTCATTTTGTTTTCAAGCTGCAAACATTAAAAACTGTCAGAAATGAAGCTAATGTTCCACAAAATATTTCAAGAAAACCGTGCTGTCAGATTTTCTTTAGAAGCTCATGCACAAAAGAGCCTTAACATGTAAATATCCATAGTCAGACCCTGCTTTACAGTTAGTTCAATGAAAGATGAACCTTTGCACAGAAAAAAAGTTCAGCATCTTCACTTTTATGGCCAGAGATTCTAGCTTTTAGAAGGTATGGATGTTGAGAGGAAAGAAAAACCCCACAGAATCCATAGTATTAAGAAGACAGCTACTATTGTAATCTCCAAAGATAGCCTGAATGCTCTGAAGCAAAACTGCCTTTCTCGGAACACACGGCATAAGCCCATTCATGACATACATTTCCACTAGGTGTATAAATCTTACAGCTTTGAAGCTACATATGTATTATGTATATTATCATTCTATTGCATGCAGCAGATGGCTTGGACAAAGAACAAATTCCTAGCATTAGGCCACATGTCAAATCTACTACGCCACTGAGCCTCAGCCTTGCCAAAAAGCAAAACAACAAAAAAAAGCAAGCCAACAACAATACAGGGCAGATTTAATTTTTCAAGTTACAGGTTGGCTGTAGAAGTAGTGGCACAGAGCTGTGTGTTTAAGTGTTCCTAGAGGCTCTACCACAAGACTGAGTGACATTTGTTTAAAGTATTACCACCGTACGTTAGCCATGGAGCGGTAAATGGCTTCAGACCTGGCTGACAGATCTCTGAAAGTACTTAGTGGAGCAGTAATGGCAGCAGTTGGCAGGGATCTGAAGGTATCGCTGTGAGGCTTCATGTGCTTCAGGGGTTTCCTCAGTAAATAAATCTGAAAGTAAATATAGAATCCCTGCCAGTATAGTTTGAACATGACTTAAATTAGTAGGTTGAGCAAAGGGTGGCCAAACACAGCAAACGGGATCGTTCTCTAGCGTTATCCCCATCAAATAGTGTCTGCAAAACGTCATGTCTCAGAGGGAAGCAAGGCTTCTCTACAGAAGGAGGGCTAGATCCCAACAAGGTCTGAGGAGTTACAGTGGAGAAGCAAGGAAGAGTGCTTCCTCAGTGTGATGCTGAAGTAAGAAAGCTTAATTCAATTCCTAGTTGTGCTACGAGAAATGTTTTTACTTTAGAATATGCCTGCTGGGAGTCCAATATTAAAAATGCATTTTAAAAAGCATGTTGAAAAAGTGGTGAAGCCACAAACAAGAGATAAAAAAAAAAAAGTTGAAGACATTTCTTTAGCATGAGCGACTTTGAGAGCTCACTGTGCTTAGCTTATCACAAGGATGATGAAGAAATGACTTACATTATATAAGTATCCTCATGGGGAGACACTAGAAGTACAAGAGGCTTTTTAATCTGGGAGAGAGCAGCATAATAAGAACCACCGTATGGCAGATGAATTCATACAAACTCAGTTTAGAGACAAAGACCATTTTTTGGTCTTTGAAATTATTAGTCTTGGGAACAAGCTCCTAAGGGAATGGGTGGATTTTCTATCCTGTGAGTTTTCAAATCAAGCAAGAATGCTTTTGTAAGATATATTTAACCAGGTATAAGTGATTGAGCGCATGAAACGTGTCATGAGGTAAAGTATAATGGTCTACGATACATAAAGTTAACTAGAAAATGTTATGTTGACATCTGGTCTTAAACTCCATGATTCCTTAAGCTTCGTTTCCGTAGGAAACTGGAGCAGTGGTGAGAGGAGTGGCTGAGCATTTGGAGGTGAGCAGCTTAGAAACAGTAGCAGGACTGTAAGGGAGAGCAACTCAGTCAGGAGAGCATGGACTGATGGGGTATATATGGAATACCACCTTCTCTGTGGCTAGTAAAACCTGTGACCACTTAACCAAACGTAAGTGTCTCACCTAGCAAAGTCAGTCAAATCTGTTTGGCCACACTGATTAAGCCCACACAACCCTGGCCACACCCTCAGCATGCTTGGCTGGTTTTCGCCCCTGGCACTTGCAGAGCCTCCTGCAAGCTGCCCTGTGCTGCTGCATGTCATTGCCCCACTCCACGAGAGTTCCTTCTCTCCCTCACTTCCAGTTGACCTGAGATTCTTCCCCTGACTCTCCTGTACCCACCATGAATGCCCAGGGCTGCTTTCCTGCTCCTGCCCTCCAGTTCATCAAATCCTGGTGGTCTCTGCCACTGAGGCAGCTTTTGCATTAGGATTTGTAGCAGTTTGTGGCAGGAGGGGAGAAAAAGGACTTTTTTTCCCCGTATTGCCAGCAAAGGGCCTGTCAATGCCATGTTGAAATTAAACTGCTTCTAAAGATGAAAAGCCTCCAGGTGGTTCTTGTGCTACCCATATCTTAATTTTGCTGCCTGTTGAGGTGGGGAGAGAGAGCAAAGAGCAATCAATCCAAATTGTCTCATGAGGGAGGTAACAGAGCAGGGCTAAGGAAGCTCAGCAGTCATCTAAGTGCCCAGCTTCTTGTAAAACCTTTCTGAAAAGCCTGAATGAATCCCCCAAATGAATGGCCATTTTGTCCCTTTCAGTTCTCCTTCTCTAGCACAGAACTCAATGTGCAGCTTTGGACAGACAGATTCCACAATAAATAGAGAAGGAGAGTAAAACTAAACCCGCTGGAGCTTGGCCAGCAGCAATGTCAAATCTCTTGACTGATTTCCCAGGGAATTCTTGCTCTAAATGTCAGGAGAACATAGCCCTGCAGCCAAACCTGGACCAGACTGATACGAAGGCGTGACAAAATGAATGACCTAAGTAACAAGATTACACCGCAGGAAAATTAAAACTTCAGAAATGTGCAAAGATCACATTTCAGTTAGTGGTGTTTTATGTAAGATCCTTTTAGCAGACAAAGCTTAACCCAAACTTGCAAAACACAAATTGGTGAGGGGAGGGGGATTTATTAGTGGCAATAGAATTAAACTTTCAGTCAGTCGGAAAAGAAAGTCTGACAGTTTCTGGAAGTGTCAATGGTTTCTGAAAGGCTTACAGCCTGCTCTCAAATGCTCCTGTTGACAGGAGCCAAGGAAGGTCGAAGGAATTTAGTCTCCTAGGAGTCTGTACCGCTTTGAAAACAGCAGCTAAGTCTCTCCATCACTCAGGCACTTCTGAAAACCCTCCTGGAGCCTCTCCTGGCAGCAGCGGGGAGTGTCCCTTTCACTGTGGTTACCTGCAGCCACACCACTCACCTTCATGGGACTGGCAGGAGCCCAAACAGATTTGGGATTTCTGATCCTCCATCAGCTGTAGCTAAAACCGTCCGGTGGAGTCAAGATCTGTTAGAAAGCGCAAGAAAACCCAGAAAAGTAGAGGGAGACAGAGAGAGAACGTGCATGTAAGCCTCATTGTGTTTGGAAACCGCAAGCCTGATGTGGTGCTGAGAGAGGGGCCAAGCGAGCTGAGGAGCTTAACATCAGCAACAGAAGGAAGAACAGTCCAGATCCACTGGGTACAAGTGGAAAAGGACTAAGGCAGTGAGAAAACACATGGTGCTTCTAAATTATGTCCTTTGCAGCGGGGTGTGGGTGTGTGTTTCGTTCCTTTTCTTTCTTCTTCAGCCTTGTCTGATAAACCCCATGGTCTGACAGAGTTGCCCAGGATGGATATCCACAAGACTCCCCACAGAAGCGAAGGGACCCTTCCCACACTGCTACTCAGTGAGGTGACAGAATCTAGTGCTGGGCATTTTTCTGCCTCTCTCCCTCATATTGTTTTAGTTGGAACTAGAAGTTTGCACATTCCTCCCCAACTTTGGCAGTGTGCCCTCTCCTCTGTAACAGACCAAACTGAAATGCCAGATCCAGCACGCTCCAACTGTCTGGGCAGTCCTTGTTCAGAACAGGGACTTGCCTTACGTGTTGCAGCATCTTCTCACCATGGCTTACGTTTCTGCTAAGATCTTTAATTCATGATGCCCTAAAAATGACTGTAGAAACTCAGATTCAATGTTCAGTGAAGGAGAAGCAGAGGCACAGCAAGATTCCACTGCACATTTCTCCCTCCTCAGACATGAATAGAGCTTTGACACCATTTTTAAATTGTTCATATATATTCTTTCGTACGTTATCTCCTTAACTGTGTTGTGCACAGCAAGTGGAGGAATGTTTACTACTTGGGCAGCAGTCTAAACTGAGTTAATGTCTTTTATGTAGATGAAATATATAAGCAATAAGATAAAATAAAATCAAATAAAATCCTATGTGGTCCCAGCTCCCAACACTGATAAATTCATCCCTGGACAAACTGGAGCATCTTTCCCCTGTTTTTCAGTGCCATCTCAAGGGATGTCTTCCTTGCCTTCTGTGCTTTCACCAGAACACTGTCTGTCTGTTTGATCAGAGCTGGCACAGTGCAGCTTGCTCCAGGTTTGTGCCCGAAGCATTGCCTTTCTCTGTTTATGTGGCCACAACCTTTGTCTAATCCTCCAGAAGATCTGTCCCAATAAGAATGGTAGCAGTGACAGAAGCTATTAACGTTCCAGCCTCTCCATGTGGCAGTGATCTGCTCTGCAGATCAAAAAGAGCAGATATATGCTATCTGCAAGAAAAGGAAAAAGCAATTATTGCTTTTGCTAAGCAAAACTGTTTGTGAACAAACAAATGGGCTGCAGGAGCACAGCCCACAAGGTGCCAAAGAACAAGCGTGTTGTTAGGGCAAAGCTACGAAAGCAAACTCAGCCCTGATGTGGAACAGCCAGCTCCAAAAGTGGAAAGAAATCTGAGGTTGGTACGGGTGCCATTTGCAGCTTTTTAAACAGAGGGAAGGATTTATGCGACAGAAGTAGCCATGGCATCAAAGGCTGACATATTCAGATAATGACTTTGCCAAATGCAGGTGGGAAAAGACATGACCCGTTCAAGCCACATCGAGGGAAGCCACAGGTGTCTGAAACAGAGCACTAAAAAAAGAGGATTTTTGTACAGTAATTCCTGGCAGAGGGGGAAAGGAAATAGAAGTTTAAAAAAAGAAAAAAAAAACCAAACAAACAACCTTCTGCAGAGGAACATCTGAACTGAAATCTTTTCATTGTGAGGAACTTCTCCTTCAGCCTTCATGTACAAAGTTGGTCTGTGAGCATATGAAGTATACGATGGGGTTATATGTCAGCAAGGCAGTGCTAGGACTTGAGGGTTCTGGAATCACCCTTGCAGATTGTGAAGGGCACAGCTTGAAAAACCAAACGCACCAAACGAAAGAGCCGAGCTGTCTAATGATGACCACACCCCCTCTGGACTAAGCTCAAAACATAAGCAAATGAAGTGAAGCTTGAAAACAAGAAAGGCAAACACTCAGCCAGCTGTTTTTCTTTTGCCATCCAATTGTGAATGCCTCTTGGTACCCTTTATGACACGGCTTTAGGGGAAGAGCAGGGAAACGTGAAAGGAACGCCTACATTTGTGCTTTATGATCACCTCGCATGTAACACAAACTGTGATCAGTAAGTATTTAACACAGGGTCACGACTTTCATTATTGCTGCGTGTACAAATTTGTCTGGGGCATCCTGAAATGATAGCGTTATACATTATACTTGCTCTTCACTGGTGTAAATTATTACCTACAATCTCCTAGCAGGAGCTAAGGAATTTCTTTCTATCCCCGCTTTCCACGCCCAAAGAAGATCTTCAGCTCTTGCACTGTTTTATAAAGTTCACGAAGATTACCCGGTCCCGTGTGCCTGGTACAGGCTGGCTGATTATCATGCCAAATATTGATTCTTTGCTGCTGCGCGGACGCATGGCAGTAGACGTAGCTTCTTTGTACATGCTATTTTAACCCGCTTTTACACTCGAACAACATGTCACTTAAAATATTTTGTACATAACATATGCATGGAGTCTTTTACTGCATGCAAAGGTCTCAGCCACTGGGGGGAAATAAGAAAAAAAAAAAGGAAAAAAAAAAAGGGGATGGAATTTTCTAGATACTTTATTCCATTTTCATCCGTCTCCTTCAAGTCACAGTTTCCATGTATTCTAACAACGATCTTTTGAGGTCCCTTCCAATCCCTAACATTTTGTGAATCTGGGTGAATCTGAACAAAATAAGCGTGTCTAGCAACTTAGGTGCCTTCGATTTTTTTTTTTTTTGTTATTACATAAAGGGCAGTTTCTTTCATTGGATTGTTTTCACGCTGTAGCTTCAGGAGGAAATTCAGGAAGTAATAGTGAATGACGAGGCTGTATCAATTACATGATTTGGTAAGATCAGTAAGCAAACAAACAAACTACCCACGAAATTCAGGGTTTGAGTATGATGTGTGTAAACCTATAATGTCACTAAGGAGAGACTGCAAACAGCGACACCTTTGGTTTAGGTTGCACGTGGGCTGTGACATAGGTTAGGCTTTACCTTGGAAGGCAAAGCCCTTTANGGGGCTGGGGGACACCCCCTGCCCCCCGAACCCTCTCCGCCCACACCCCCCCACCCCGGCCAGCGCCGCCGCCGCTCCGCGCCCCCCGGCGGAGCCATGAGCGACGGAGCGGCCGCGCCGAGCCGCGGGTGAGTGCGCAGGGACCCGGCGGGGGGAAGGAGGGAGGGAGAGGGGGACACCCACCCAAACCCTGCACCCACCTGGGGCACAGCACAGGGCAGGGGGCTCCCAGCGAGACGGGCTCCCCCTCCCCGCAGGCACCGACCGCGCTGCGAAGAGGAGCAGAGGATGGCGAAGCCCCTCCTGGGGAATAAAGNATCAGGGAGTCTCCAGGTGGGAACATAAAAGTAACTGACGGAAAGATTGTCCTTTACTCCAGGGATCATGGGGCTACATCTTGAACCCCTCATTTCCCATTGTGTCTTTCTAAACATAAATCAACTTTTGATTGAGTTTCATCCCGGACATTTAGAAATCTCTGTTCTAAGCTGAACCTGCCTGAATTTCCTCAGCAGCAGCACGGTCTAATTTCAGCAGCCTGCACTGGCTTTCCACACTAGACAACACTTGGTTGAATTCAGCGACTTCCAGCAAATAAAATTGCCTTTTTATTTTTTTACCCAGCAGAGTTCTAGCAAGGTGCTAGTGGGGGTTTGAGATGGACAGAGCTCTGGGGCTGCAGAGCTGCTCTTTGGGGCTCCAGAGCTGTTGTGGGGCTGCAGAGCTGCTCTGTGGGGCTGCAGAGCCGCTGTGGGGCTGCAGAGTCTCTCTGTGGGGCTGCAGAGCCGCTGTGGGGCTGCAGAGTCTCTCTGTGGGGCTGCAAAGCTGTTGTGGGGCTGCAGAGTCGCTCTTTGGGGCTGCAGAGCTGTTGTGGGGCTGCAGAGCCGCGCTGTGGGGCTGCAGAGTCGCTCTGTGGGGCTGCAGAGCTGCTCTGTGGGGCTGCAGTGCCGCTGTGGGGCTGCAGAGCCGCTGATCCTCGTCTCTCCCGGGTAGCAGAGGGGGCAGCTCGCCCCGTGTGGGGCTCCGGGCGCTGCCGCCCCCCCCCGGGCTGTCCCAGCTCCGCTCTCTCCCCGCAGCCCGACCCCGTCCGCCCCTTCCCATGACCGCGCAGGACCCGCAGCTCCGGCTCCTCCGGCACCCCCGGG
>WEIS01057507.1:0-17637 GCA_013389965.1 Todus mexicanus | reverse complement strand
CACCCGCCCGCTCCGAGCCCTCCTATTGGCTTTGCCGTCACGCCGGCAGGAGATGGCGGCGAAAGGACTACGACTCCCAGCATGCCGAGCGCAGCGATGTGCGGGCTCTGGTGCCGCTAAGGCACGCTGGGTGCTGTAGTCCCGGCCGGGCCGGCGGCTGGCGGGAAGGGCGGAGCAGCGGGATGTGTAGGGGCCGGTGGGTTCGAGCCCCGAGCGGGCCCGGACGGCATCTCGAGTGGTGTGCTCAGTGTTGAGGCCCTCGCCACAGGAAGGACACAGTGTCACTTAAGTTGGGAAAGACCTAAAAGATCATAGAATAGAATAATCATAGAATAATTCATTAAGGCTTGAAAAGACCTCTTAGATCATCGAGACCAGCCTATAACCTACCACCACCACTCAGCTAAACCATGCCACTAAGTGTGGTCTTCCCTAGACCTGCTCGCAGCACTATTTCTAATAGAGGATGCCATTGGCACTGAGGTGCTGGAGTGTGTCCAGAGAAGGACAACAAAGCTGATGAAGGGTCTAGAGCACAAGTCCTCTGATGAGCAGCTGCGGGTATGGGGTTGTTTAGCCTGGGGAAAAGGAGGCTGAGGGGACACGTTATTGCCCTCTACAACCACCTGAAAGGAGGTTATAGCCGGGTGGGTTTGGGTCTCTTCTCCCAAGGAACAAGCAATAGGACAAGAGGAAACAACCTCAGGTTGCACCAGCGGAGGTTTAGGTTGGATATTGGGAAAAAATTCTCCACAGAAAGGGTTGTCAAGCACCAGAACAGGCTGCCCACAGAAATGGTTGAGTCACCAACCCTGGAGGTATTTAAAAGACGTGCAGATGTGGTGCTGAGGGATGTGGTTTACAGGTGGACTTGGCAGTGCTGGGATAGCAATGGGACTCGATGATCTTAAAAGTCTTTTCCAACCTAAACGATTCTATGAAGACACCTCCCCCACCACCATCCCCTCTCTCTGAGGGACAGCATGGCCACCTTCCCAATACTGCCTGTGTATCCATTCACAGAGCGGGTGATATATTTTTTGGAGGGTGCTGATGTGGGTGTGAGCAACAGCACAGAGGAGAGATGCTACTGCCACACCACTGCTGGTTTTTTGTTCAGGAGGCGATGGGAGGGGAGGTTGGAGCACTGGCAGAGCCTGCAGTGGCAGGGCCAAGGTGAGCTACATCAATAAAGTGCTTTGCAAGACCATAGGTTTAAATCACATTGAGAAGATATGTAGCACTTACATAGTGAGGGTGCCCTATAATCAAAATTCACCATCCAAATAGCAGAAAACAATATATTGAAGTTAACAAAACCCCACGATAATAAAACTTTGGAGGTAGCTGCAGTCAGTCTCACTGTGAAGTATTTATTCCTTCAGCTGCAATTCAGGAGGCAGTCTGTGGTCATGAAGAGAAACCTGTCATCTCACAGGTGACTGGCTGCATGGTGGAAAATACCCCAGAGGCAGGGAGGTTTCACCTGCCAATAAATAGTGGCTCCTAAGAGCACTGAAGGTGTTAGAATGTGTCAACCTGTGCCTGTGTATGTTTAACATGTGGACCCACAGTAGGAGCTGAATTTTCTGCTTAGGGGTTTCTTGTTGAACTGAGATACAAAACCAGAACACCACAGTCGTTGGACGGCAAGGAGTAACAAAACTGAGCCTGAAGTGCACAACCGTTCCTTCTGAGTTAGGTCCATGTGTATACTAATGAAGCTTTTGAGAGAAACTAAGCAAAAATAATCCTTTGGTTGTTTGATTTACAACTCAATAGTAAAACATATGCCTTCTTAGATTTTACTTGTACATAGCCAATTAATTTATTGTTTTTAAAAAAATTAAAATAACTTTAAAAATAAAGACTAGGAAACTGTTACTGCCCTTTAAAGGCACATTGTTATTCATCATCAGGCGTTTTACTTTCCACTTTAGGTAGCATATGAAGGATTAGGATTTGAATGAAAGAGGGGGACAGAATAAATTGCATCCTCTACCAAAGAGCTGCCAGACCTTTTCAGATGGGTGCATACCATCAGCCCTTCCCATGTTAGTCAGCTTTATCTAAACCTTCCAAAGCAATGTCTGCCCCTGAATTTCATGGGTTTCAGGGTCAGTCACAACAGAATTGTGGGGCTGGGGAGGTCAGAGGCCATTTTTGTCAAAGGGTAGTGACCTTAGCAGCAAGAGGCAGCCTGACAAAAACAGGATTCATGCTAGTGAATGGAGTTCTCACTGCTCTTCCCCCGCTGAGTCTTTTTTCTACCTGGTAATGAAAAACCTTGAAGAATTAAAATGTTTTTTTATACGCATGCACACATACATGTATGTTTGCTTCTGTGTATACACCCATTGAAAATATTATATATGTTATGATATAATACAGATTATTACAATATATTATGTTGTATATATTACTTCTATGCTTTGTTATATGTTTTAGCAGGGAGAAGATCACACTTTTAGTATCTGTATTTGTTGTGAGAAAACAGAAAGTGAGCCAGAAAAAAGAGAATAAAAAGAAAAAGAGTAAAACTGAAAATAAGAAGGAAAAGGGAAGGAAAGAGAAAAACAATTACAAAGAAAAAGCGAATGAAAAAGAGAAAGAAAAAGAGAAAAAAAGAATGAGAAAAAGAGAAAGAAAAAGAAGAAGAAAAGAATACAAAGGGAAAAGGCAAGAAAAAGGAAACAGAACAAACAATTAGAAAGAGAAAAAAAAGGGAAAGGAAAAGGGAAAGGAAAAGGGAAAGGGAAAGGGAAAGGAAAAGGGAAAGGAAAAGGGAAAGGAAAAGGGAAAGGAAAAGGGGAAGGAAAAGGGAAAGGAAAAGGGAAAGGAAAAGGGAAATAAATGGAAAGAAAAAGAAAAAAGAAAAAATTAAAAGGAAAAAATGAAAAACTCTAAAAAGAAAAGAGAAACTGAAAATAAGATTAACTATTTTGGCATGTGGTATAAAAGCTTCTTCATAAATGTTTGTGTGGTCACGTATTTACTTTATATACACATAAATACATGTCTAGGCATGAAAGAAACAGCAGTTCCGGTTACAACGATCAAGGGAAAGAGGCTGCAGGCTCTGGGTCGGGACCAGCAGTTCTACCGAGAGGTTATCATCCTCTCCTGAGCCGCTGCACTTCACAGCCTGGTATATATCCCTGTGACCTGAGAGCTGTGGCAGTTTACATTAGTACGGTGGGTTCTGACCTGCGGTGGTTGAGGAGGGGACCTTCTTTCCCTTGCAGCACTTCTGACGCAGGTGGTGATGGTGACCTCTGTAGAGCTGTGTTCAGTCATCTATATTTTGCTCCCCATGAAGGCCCAGTTTAAATTTCAAAGACCTCGTCAGGAAGCAGTTCAAAGGTAGCTGGAAGTGCACTTTCAGGCTCCTGTGGCATCTACATCAGTTACTAAATGAATAAAAAAAAAAAAATTAAGATACTCTGGAGGTTTTGTAAAAGTCTTTCAAAGCCCTATCTGACTGATGAAGTTCTGTGGCTCTTTGTTCTGAGCAGCTTTGTGGTGCTGCTGGTGGTCAAAATTCCCTCTCCAGGACTTTTAGCATGGCGTTGCGGTTCTCCACTCAGAAAGTCTTTACTATTTCTGAGGCTCGCACTGTGTCATATATCCATCCTCCTTCCTGAACATATGTGGGCTCTTTAAGTCAGGGTAACTGAGTTGTCCCCAAATATGTTGAAGGATATGGCATATTTGTATACTAAAATAGTCTCATTTTCTCCTCTCGCTCAGTCACTGGGGATTAAACTCTATTTGGTTTAACAAGTTAAACAAGTTATTGTAAAAAATGTAGGAAGTGCGTCTGGCTTCCCTTGAGTGGCACTGGGGTTTACCACCTTCCTGATTCTTTTGAAGATCCAGCTTTGAGTTACTGTTCAGTTCTGCCCACAAACATTTCACCAATGTGTCTGGTCCTTGCAGGGACTATGGCAGGCCAAGGTCAGCAGTCCATCAGGTAACTGGAGGGCGATCAGTGTTCCAGCAATGCTGTATAAGTGAACAGGATCACAGAGGGCTCTTGTCACATGTGGTGCAATGCAGAGATTTGGAATTCGTTGGAGAAGAGAAAGTGCATGTTTCCATTCTACTGACGCTGCCTTTCTCATAGTAATTTCTCACAGTCTCGATGAGGAAGATATTTCTTTGCTTGTTAATGACTGATAGCCAGAATCAATGCTTCGATTTAAACATCTTCAATAACAAAATGCAAAGTGGGACTTGGGTCTCAAACACATCAGAACTCCAGCTGCTAAAGACTGGCCACTAGAAAAACTTCCTCACATGGCTTTCCTCACATGTAGACAACTTTGCCTGAAGGTAACAAGTAAGAATAAAACAGATGAGTCAGCCGAAGCCTGATCTCCCCTGTCCTTAATAAAAGTGAAGAGTATATTGGGGTAAAATTTCGGAAGGTTCTGTTTGAAAATTTCAAACACTAACCCGGGAAACAATATTTTCGTCAGCAACCTAAATGTGGAGGTAAGCTCCCTGCTGCATTTCTGCAAATCCCACCAGGACTTTGGCTGAATGCATAAGAGCCTGGACACTTGCCAGACCTGTTTTCCTGATCTGAGTTACCTTGACACCTGTCCTGGAGCCCCCTCCTCCCTCAATCCTTGCAGATTTCCAGCTCATTCCTGTAGTTACTTCAAACCCCAAGCTCTCACCAATTTACCCACAAGTTAAATATACAAGGTCTGAGAATTTTGCCACTTTATTTACCCACCTAAAGAAAAATGACTTTTCCCTTTGCAGTATTCCAGTGGCAACACCTTTGTTACAAGGTTCTCTAAGGAAGAGAGGACACCTTACCTGCCCCTCAGAGAGTACCCTGGCTTGGGTGAGCAACAGCAACAAAGCTTCAGCAAACAAGATAGAGTCATCAATCTATTCACAGTCTTGAGCACTTTCAGCTGCAAGCACAGGTGCAGAAGAACCCATTTGCTGTGGGTTATACATCTTCCCAAGTCTTTAATTGGATAAAAACATGCTTTGTCACATTCTGGGTGTTTTGAAGGTTTGCTTCTGTATTTAAGTAAATTTAAATGGTATCTATTTAATTTCAAGACCTTTATTTGAGTGTGAAAATCCCCCATATATCTTGCACAACTGTACAAATAACGCTTTTGTCCATTTTAAGCATAAACATGGTTATCATCACACTGGGTGCTATCAAAGGTTTTATTTACAAAACAATTACTAAAATGCCTGATGTCTTATTTCCATTTATTTATTTCTTACCCATAGGGTAATAGGTCCACCATAATTGCGTGGTGCATTTTATAATACAGAAGAAAAAAAGCTATGTTAATAAAATCTAACAAGAACTCACAAATAGCTACAAATCTGACAGAAAATGTCTAAGAAAAATTCTCCCCAAAATACAATACATTTTTCCACACATACACAGTACAGAATAAGTTCAAAGGCACAGCTTTGAATTTCACTTTTGTAGAAGTATGTAGAATTATCACCATGTGAAGGAATTGAGAGAACAGCTTCATACCTGTCAATAGGTAATTAAATGGATAATCATGTTTGCATTGTCATTTTCTTTACATAATTGCTTCGTATCATCATATTTAACATATGTGGCTCTGAATCCAAAATCTTCCCAGTCCCCAAGTCCCTTCTTAACCTTGTCATTACTGACCAGAGAAATTAGGTTTTTTCCAGATTGTGCAAATTTAACACAAATACATATATAATAAGAACAATAGTCAACTTAAGGCAATGTATAATTCAATGCTACATGTCTTCTCTTCTCTTTTGTAAGGATTAAACTTACTGGATCAACAGAAAGGTGCATCAATATACAAAGTTAGGTGTAAACTGAAACCTACAGCAACACGTGTCTCTTAAGGAGCCAGAGAGAGGAGTCGATATGAATAAGTGATGACTTGGCAGAATGGTTTTTAAGGAATGCATTAAGAGCTTAAAAGAAGAACAGAAGTCAGAATTTTGCTGAGGGTGAATTTCCTTGTCTTTAACTCGAGTTATAAATAGATCCTGTTCCATTGCCTTCTTTTTTGTCACTCATTAATGTTTGTCAATAAGAGAGGCGGGCAAAACTGGCTCACTCAAACTGACATCACAGAGGGTTGGCCCACATGCCAGAATTTGAAAAGGCACAGATCAGCCCCAAAAGTGGTCTAGAATAGCACAGAAATCTTCTTTGCCTATAGGAACATTCAATCATACTGGTCTGCAATCTGCCCACGTTATGAACTACGTTTATCTGCCCAGGATTTTTTCCATCTTCACCTCCCTTGAAGAATGTCCATGAAAAGTCCCACAAAACATGAAGTTTTTATAACTCTTTTAAGTATCTGGGCTTAGGTGATACCAGTCATTTTCATTTAGCCCAGCCTGTGGTGGCTTCCCCATTGATGTAGGCAAAGCCGGGAAAGTGTTGCATGTGCTCATATTCAGAATTTCGGCGCGTAGTCAAGGGGGTGTACATGTCACTAGAATTTCCATATCTTGTGGAGTGCATGGACGGGCTCGTGTAGCAGGAGTTGGCGGCCGGGACCTCTGGCCAGCGAGGAGTCACTGGTGTGGGATGCAGCCTTGGAGTACTGCTCATCAAACAGGGCTCCATTCTTGATGTTGGGCTGTTGAAAGGGTACTACAACAAAACCAAACAAATTAAAGAATTACCTACCACATACTTAATTATAAAGGAAGCGTGGGTAGTATCAAAATTCCATGTTTAACAAAACCAAAATCATTCAGGACAAGAGGGAAGGGCCTCAAGTTGCACCAAGGGAAGAAGAGATTGGAAGAATTTCTTTACTGAACAGGTTCGCAAGCACTGGAATGGCCTGCCCAGGGAGGTGGTGGAGTCCCTGTCCCTGGAGGTATTTAAGTTGTGTAGACATAGTGATGAAAAATACAGTTTAGTCAAGGACTTGTCAGTGTTAGGTTAATGTTAGATTTGAAGATCTTAAAGGTCTGTTCCAATCTAGGCAATTTTGTGATATGAGTTAGCAGCCCTCCAACAGCTAGGTAGCATAATGGAGGTGGAGTATCAGGTAATTAGTGCCTACTGTCAGACCAAAGTGTCAAGGAAAGTTTTGCAAAGCAGCCACTGCATTTAAATATTGAATTAATTTATCACAAAGCTAGTTACTGGAAGGTATATGCGTGAGCAGAAAAATAAATTGAATTAATCCTTTTTCTCACAGCTTTAACTTGGAAATTTGCTATTCAGTAGTAAACAAGAGTATAAAATGTCCTGACTCCTGCTCATTCAGCTGAGTTTTAAGGGAGGAGAGCAAAAGATCTTTATTACTGGAAAACTGCCTTCCCTTTTAAATGTTCACAAGCCATCCTGCCAGTTTTTGCAGTAAAATAGTATGGTCTGGCCTCAGAGGGAGCGGCTAATAGGAGAACTTATGAAAAGAGGGAGGCAGGAGAAGAATCTCTCTATTCCCCAGCTGATCGCAGTAACAGCTGGAAACTAGAAATCAAAGAAGTTTGATAAACACCTCCCCACTGAGGAGAAGATGTGCTGAGGATCTGACAGGCAGGAAAACAGAGAAGAGCTTTCGCCCTCTATAGCCACAGGCTGCCCAGCAACAGAAAGTAAACCATGCTTATGAGGGCTTGCTTAACATGTATTTATCTCACTGCCTGTCTCACAGGAGCAGATCATCTGTGTGCTGTGCCTAAGAAATGCTCTCCCTGTTTTGCCCTCCTGTTACCCATCTGCATCACAGAGACAGTTAGGATCCTTGATCCCCTTGACCACCTAGGTATCTTCAGAGCTTCTACATTTTACATGTTTATAACTTTTCTACAAAAAGTGCTGTTATTTAAAATATCATTATCTTGGGTTGTTTAACACTGTGGTGTTTCCTTAACTAGAAAGCCATCGCCAAAGTAGGACTATCACCTCTTCTGAGGCTTACAGACCTTGTAAGCTGCATGCCAAAACTTCATATGGCTGAGGACTGTGAAACCTCATGGAGGGGTCATGGAGAGAAGAGCTAACATAGTTGCTCCTAGGAAGGAGATGGCAGTGAGTCCCAAAGGGTCTCATTACATTACTCCACTGCCGGATGGGGCTGGGGTTAATCAGTTGCATAAGCAACTGTTGCATAAGCCCAAGGCAATTACAGCAATATCTCCATGAGGAGTTTCTGCTGATTCCCTTCAGACAGCAGCCAGGAAGGCAACACTGCTTTGGCAAACATATTCATGCAGTTCACAAGCCTCAGGCAGCTCAAAAGCCACACGCTGGCCACTCCTGATTAGAGAGGAGAAAGAGAAGACTATTTTTGGCCAACATACTGTAGTTAGTGTTTTAGCATATTCCATCGTGTCCTGGGGAGACAGGCCAGTTAGCAGATGAGAGGAGAGACATCAAAGCCGTTTGATGTGTTATTTAGCGTATATTTCTCATTGCCACAGAGACGGTGGATTTACCTGCACAATCAGCTGCTGAAGCAGGACGGTAAAAAGCAGCACCATACTAGAACACCAACACTTTACTTTGGTACTGCTAATACAGCTGTCAGAATAAACTGTATTGGCAGCACTGGCAACAAGTCTATACAAGATTGTCTAAATTTCTGTCTTCACCTCAGAGAAAGGCTTTTCAGTAGGAAAATTTAGCAGAGCTCAGGCACTGGCTCCAGAAAGCCATGTATTCCTTTGCAGAAGAATCAAGTTTTCAGACTTGTTGGTTTTCCAGAAGCTTTTGCAGAAGAGAAGAGCTGACAGTGCTCAGCAGCAATGAAACGCAAGCTTTGATGTTTTAAATGAGGTGACTTGAATTTAGGATCACGGTTCTCACCTTTAACTCATTCTCTAAGGACAGGGCACTCTGTCAAAAGACAACCAATCTGCAAGTAGTTTAAGTAACATAAGAGGTTCCAGAAAAATTTGAACAATTTTTGTATTTTTAATGTTTGGGAGACTAGCTAATTGATTTAGGATACTGCTTTCTTGGTCTGCACTGGAAATACATGGACGTAATTTTCATGCTGATGCCTGCTGAATGCCTTCACTTGAACGTCTTCACGAGCAAAGCGCTTCCCATAATGAATACAGAGGAAACAAGTTGATTTGTGATTCAGAGTTGAATTAATCTCACCTAAATTTAGTTATCAAAAAGTCGGGCATCTAATAAAAGTGAAGTCATCTATGCTCTGTCTACAGTCACTGCAGAATTTATCAAACCTTAAGATAAATATTTAAGACATAAGATGAGCAGTCCTCAGAAGATGGTTATTTTCTTCCTCCTGCTATCTGATGTAATCCATTAGTTAGATTGGCTTAAGTTAAATAAAAGTCTCGTTTACATAATGGTGAAATCCATAGGTTGTTTTTCCTAGCTGACCTCAAATGTCCCACTAATGACTGTACAAAATTCTTTGAGGTGCTAGGAATCAGGACCAGGCTGGATCACTGGGAAAAAACCACACCACGCGAATAAACTTCTTGTTTTCTGTATGTCACCTGTGGAACTGCAAGGTGTGGGCCAAGCTAGAAACATTTTTCTTTGTCTTCAGTAATGTTTTACGTTGTACAAATTATCATGGTCTTTGCCTTTGTTACTTATCGATCTATACCTGAACTCGCTGTAGATTCCTGTATTAAAGAATATACTTAGAACAAGATTAATCTAGACTTTTGCCATAATACACCTGTAATTATCTCTTGTCTTCTTCCCAATGCAGCAGTTGATCTCCTCTGTTGTTAACCATTACAGAACCCTTTGCCATCCTGACTCAGTGCAATTTTTCTTCTAGATTGTGCAAATGAGGTCGTGACTTGTAACCGTGTGTCCAGCTCTGGAGCCCTTAACACAGGAAGGACACAGACCTGATGGAGCAGGTCTGAAGGAGTGCCATGAAAATAATCAGAGGGCTTAAGCACCTCTCCTACAATGATGTTCAGCCTGGAGAAGAGAAGGCTCTGGGGAAATCTTATAGTGGCCTACCAGTATCTGAAGGAGGCCTACAAGAAAGCTGGGGAGGGACTGTTTACAAGGACTTGTAGCAATAGGATGAGGGACAAAGGTTTTAAACCAGAGAAGGGTTGTTTTAGATTGGACATTAGGAAGAAATTCTTTACTATGAGGGTGGTGGAACACTGGTACAGGTTGCCCAGGGAGGTGGTGGAGGCCCCATCCCTGGAGACATTCAAGGTGAGGCTTGCTGAGGTTCTGAGGAACCTGCTCTAGTTGAGGATGTTCCTGCTCACTTCAGGGGGGCTTGCGCTAGATGACCTTTAGAGGTCCCTTCCAACCCAATGCATTCTATGATTCTAACAGGGGAATTACTTGCTTTCATACCCCTTACAAAGGCCAAGAGAAACCCCCATCTTCAGCTGGGATACTTGATAATTTGTAGACTGCAAATCTTTCTTCTACGAGCAAGAGGAACAAAATGAACCCTGGGAATATTGTGGTGGGTGTCCCGGTTCTACATGGCATTATATGGGGAAGCCACATGATGTCTTTTAGGTAGTTTGGAACCACAAAAACTGTGCCGTTGGAAGATTGAAACCGTGGCTCCAAGAATGAACGTCAGGATGCACTGAAAAGGGGAGATAATCCCTCTCCTGTCTGCAGTCCAGAGGCCATGCTAAGGCTTGCTAAGAAGGCATCGCTAATGGCTGTGCGTGAGGGGACAGGATACAGTGTGCTACTTTTCCTTTTCACCAAGAGCACCCGATGCAGCTGTGTTTATGAATGTGGCATGAATGTAAAAAGAATAATTGCTTGAAAATAACGCAGACTCTAAATATCTAGTATTTTACAATAAATTCTGTTATGACTGAATGCAAGACGGAAAGTTTTGTAACGGTAGGTCAGCTAATCGCAAGTGAGTCAGTGACTTCTTTTTCCCTACAGTGAAGAGACTATTGAAAGACAATATTTTTAAAGTACTCATTGGCCCCTGCCTGACTATTAACTCACCCAATGAAGGATCTATTCAGCCTTGTTGGAGTGTCCGAAGCATCGCCATCTGGGCGGATGCCTGCCCATGCTGCCTGAATCACCTTTCACACTCTGCATCCGGTTTAATGAAGAGTGCTTGAGCGCGCTGAACTCCAAACACTGGCGCCCACTGATCTTTGCCAGATATAAAAGCGACATTTGTTGGAGGGCTCTTGACAGGAAATTACCATTTTCTGGGTTAACTCACACTTGTTGTTACTGCTGCTGTTAGACCTAGACAAGAAGCCCTTTAAGTCTGGGAGACTTTGAGCAGATTATTGTTAAGGCCTTGCCCAAAAATGTAAAATTAATTCAATTTCTTTTCGCATTATTTTGGAAAATGCGCTAAGTGTGTCCTCCCATAAAGTGAAGACTAAGTTCCTGTGGTGTGACGGTAGAGAATAATCTCCTTGTTTTTATCCTCAACCCACTGGATGATTATGCATGGAGGTGAAAGGTGTCTCTGTGCAAATGGCAAAATATTTTCCTTATGAATATGGCTCTGGCGTTACGTGGCATTTGCTCACGCTTTTGCAGAATGTTGTTAAGTTAATGTACGTTAGCCACTACTTTAGGCCTTGCAACTCACTCATACCATAAATTGTATCAATTGCAAAGAACCGGCTATCAATTAACTTCATTAAAAATATGCTTTAAAATAATAAAAAAAATATATCTAAACTATTGGTTGATCTTTATAACCATTATTTTGATCCTTTTCGCCACAAAATGAAGCTTATTGAATATTAGTCTGTCAAACAGGTTGGCTAAAACTTTCAAGTCAATCTAAATGCTTTTGGTACTTTTGGGAGTGGCATTTAGAGCCTCATGAAAATGCTCTTTGTAATTATTTAAAGAGAAATTAAGACAGCTGTTTCCCATTGCATTCAATGCATAATTACTTCAATTATGTTCTAACAACCTCAAGTCCATTATGAAGCCATACAGTTAGGAACAATGATTCTTGTTGCATGGGTGTGATTTGGACAGCCTTTTTTTCTTTCTGCCATTACGAGCTGTTGGATGTCAGAGTGTGTGTTGAAAGGGGTATATTATTCTTACCCCATTGGTATAGTCATGAGCTTATACTGTGCGTGTACTAGGGGACAAGAATCATAGAACACCAGATTGGAAGGGACCTCAAGGATCATCTAGTCCAACCTTTCAAGGTAAAAAAAGTATAGTTTAAATGAGATGGCCCAGCACCCCGTCAAGCTGAGTCTTAAACCTGTCCAATGTAGGGGAATCCACCACTTCCCTTGGGAGATTAATCCAATGAAGAACTTTTCCCCTTCTTTTATTTGTGACATAGATAGTTCAGAATAACATGACTGGATGCTAAAGCATGAGCTCTGTTGAAAGAGGTTTCTTCAGCTCCCCCACTGTGACAAAAAACAGTTACTACTTTCTTCCAGCTCTACCCGTATGTAAATCCTACTGTAGAGGCATATGAAGAGAAGGGAAGATGTGGTTGGGTAGAATCACAGAATCCTTTAGGTTGGAAAAGGCCTCTAAGCTCATCAAGTCCAACCATTTACCCTACTCTACCAAGTCCAACGCTATACCATGTCCCCAAGGACCACGTCTATGCGGCTTTTAAACATATCCAGGAATGCAGATTCAACCACTTCTCTGGGCAGCTGGCTCCAATGCTTAACAACCCTTTCCATGAAGATATTTTTCCTAATGTCTAGTCTTAGTCTAAGCCTCCCTTGTTACATCTTGAGGCCATTCCCTCTCATTCTGTCATTACTGACTTGTGAGAAGAGACCAGTGCATACCTCTCTACCACATCCTTTCAGGTAGTTGTAGAGAGCAATAAGGTCTCCTCTCAGTCTCNTGAGGCCGTTCCCTCTCATTCTGTCATTAGTTACTTGTGAGAAGAGACCAGCACCTGCCTCTCTACAATTACCTGAAAGGAGCAATAAGGTCTTCCTTCAGTCTTCTTTTTTGAAGACTAAATAGACTCAGTTCCCTCAGCTGCTCCTCATAGCACTTGTTCTCCAGGCCCTACACCAGCTTAGTTGCCCTTCTCCGTACTCATTCCAGCACCTCAATGTCTCTCTTGTGTTGAGGTGCCCAAAATTGAACACAGTACTGGAGGTGCGGCCTCACCAATGCTGAGTACAGAGGGACAACCACTTCCCTAGACCTGCTGGCCACACTATTTCTAATACAGGCCAGGATGCCATTGGCCTTCTTGGCCACCTGGGCACACTGATGGCTCATATTCATCTGCTTGTCGCTCAGCACCCCCAGGTCCTTTTCTGCCAGGCAGCTTTCCAGCCACTCTTTCTCAAGCCTGTAGCGCTGCAGGGACTTGTGGCCCAAGTACAGTGGTCCCAGTACTGAGCTCTGGGGAACACCACTTATGACTGGCCACCAGCTGGATTTTTTACTCTATTAACCACCACTGTCTGGGCCCGGCCATCCAGCCAGTGTTTTACCCAGCAGAGTGTATGCCCATCCAATCCATGAGCAGCCATTTTGCTAATGAGAATGCTGTGAGGAACAGTGTCAGATAGACAAAGTCCAGATCGACAACATCCACAGCCTTTCCCTTGTCCACTAGTAGGTTATCTTGTCATAGAAGGAGATCAGGTAAGTCAAGCAGGACCTGTCTTTCGTAAACCCATACTGACTAGGCCTGTTTGCCTGGTTGTCCTGTATATGGTGTGTAGTGGCATTCGAGATGATTTGCTCCATGACCTTCCCTGGCACCAAGGTCAGACTGACTGAATTATGGCATGAAATGTTGTACAGAGAAACTAAGTTGTACTGCAACTCATAGGGCATTTCTGGGAAGTTATGTGAAACCACTGCAGTCCCCACAGCAGTTTAGGAGTCAGAGTACAAACACTGTTTAAAGCTCCTTTAACTATGGCCCCAATACTGTGCTATGTGCCTCTGAGAAGTGCAGACTCAACCTATCACTTAATAGCAGGTTGCTCTACTACGGTATTTTCCAGGCTAGCTTGTTCCGTCCGGACCGTGCAAGACAACTAAGACAACTTCTTAAACCAAATCCAATGACGACAAAACAGAAGCGCAAGCACTTGCTGATACAAATGTGCTCCTACCACTCCCAGAAGCTAGTCAATATCTCTTAAAGACAGAGCCCAAGGTCAGAAACAGCTGATCCTGGCTATGCACTTGAGCGCGACAGGAGATAGCTTAAAAGCAGCCAAAAAAAAAAAAAAAGAAAAGAAAGCGTGTTGATAAGGTGGGAACTTCATCTCAAGGGGCAAAAAGGGAAGCACTGCTATGCTGCTTCTCTGGCTCTCTGTTATGTACCTCCACCTGAGATATGCCACTTGGATATGGTTACTCCATCTTGAAAATGTAAAGGAAGAAAAGGTGAAATAAGGCTGTATGCAGCACAGGATGTAGGAGTGCTTCCCAGATCTAAGTGGCTGATCTGGCAGTTTCTTGACTGAATCCCTCCTGCCTACTCTGAGATCAGGTTTACACAGAAAGGCTGGAAGGGAGCTGCAACTCCAGCAGGTTTCGTGCTCAGCACAGTTGGGAGAAAAGGACATCTGTGTGCCCAAGAGACTATCCCTGCCCTGTAGTGCGCCTTCAGTCCTTAGAGCTTCCATCACAGGAGAAACTAAATGGATGATAACTCTTAAGTCTAGAAAAAGAGGTGACAGGTGGGAGGAATGATGCAGATCTATGTCTCAAATGGCAAGATTATATAAATAAAGAATGAATAGTCCCTATTCCTCATCACCCCAAAAACCTAGGGCACCCAATGGAATTATAAGATATCAGACTTAAAATTAACAAGAGAATGTACAGAAATCTGTAAGTACAAAAAAGCTGAAAGAAAAGGAAAGCTCGAAGATAGGGTAATGGAGGGTGGTTTGCGTCAGGCAAGAACTGGTAACACATCAAGTCAGTATAGATGTGTTTATGTGCTCACATTACGTAGTCTCTTTCTGACTGATGGTGGAGTAGCATCATAGGATTGTATGCACTTCTGCACTATGGCTTAGAGAATTAGGTAGCAACAAATCAATCTGTAGAACCTCTCTATTTGTGTGCCAGGCTCCTGGCCAGTATGTCAAGTCAAGAAATGAGCAATCGGGCTTGGAGTTACAAGGAAGCAACTGTTCTGAGAATTAATCACAGATGCTGATGAAAGAAAAAAAAAATCGAATGAAAACCAAGGTTTAAACAGACTGTGCCTGTCGACAAAAAGAGTCTTAGCCATCAGCGGGAATTAGTCACCTACACTGCCAGAAGGAGCCAGTTTCAGGCTTATGCTGGGTTAGCTGCAGATATTACTTCAGTAGAACATTTACTCCCCTATAAAGTCTTTTTACAAGCCATCTCTTCCATTATTTTTTGCTTTCTTGTCCATCTGAGTCACTGATCGTCTGAATATATGATGTACTTATCAAAATTTCTGTTTCGGCCAAAGTCACAAGACACTTAACACATTCCTCTGTGAGCCAAGGTAAGCTCCAAGACTGTCTCAGAGATGGGAGATAACAATAACCTCAAGGGCTCTCAACAGTCTGTTACAGGATGGGGTGTGAGTGAGCATTCAGCTGTGACACACAGGGCTCCAGAGGTATCAGCATTAGCAACTACCGCTTTCTCATTTCGTCTCACACTGGGGGATTCAAATTATCCAGGCGCCTCCCACTAACATGGACTTATCACTTACAAACTATGTCAGGTTAGAGAGACTTAGCTTGGGACCCCCACCTGCACTTTTCAAGAGCTGTATGTAGTACAAGATCTACCATTGTGGGACTTCTTCCCCAGCACAACCCCACTGTAAGAATTCCAATGATAAAACCACAGCAGACATCCTAAAATTAATAGAAAGCAACCATTGCTGTATTGTCCAGTTGGGATCAACCTGCTACATGTTGGCAAATACAATTGAAAGGGTCACTCATTCCCTTCCCCTTTCCCAGATGTTCAGTTCCCCATTTCCACCAAACAAAAGTTATTCCTTTCATCCCCTTTGCTCCAAGTCCACCATTTTTGTTGATAATCGGTAAATCTTATCTTTGAAATGATCAATCTTTAAGTTCTACTAAACAAACAAACAAAAAATCAAGCACAACTCTTTTTTTCTTTAGGTATGCTGCTCTAGGTTGGAAAATAGCCTCAAAATAACAGACCTGGTAAAACCTGGAGTATGTTGCTCCCTTCCACATGACAAGTTTGGACACAGGGTTCTTTGAGACAAAAGAAGTGATTTATAGCTGCAACCTAAACACCACCTTTATTACCCACCTCTGTTCCAGCTCAGATCTCTGGGACAAGGGCTTTCCCTTATTCTTTGCTTGTGGAGGAGAACTTACCCCACACACAGACTTTTTCTTAGGAGTTAATCTCTAGACATGATCCCGAAGACCATGATAGAGTATTAGCTAAAGCTGAGCCAGGGTTCTATATTTGGACTGAATGTAGATTAAAACAAAGAGTTCTTTTGAAGAGTTCTGGTCAATGCCTCCTCTTCTCAACTGATTATTATATTTCCACAGCTATAGACACATTTCATCTCCTCTGGGTTCAGTACAGCAGCATCTGTTTATCTATTCATTGCAAATTTGGCTTCCTGTATTTTGATTTTGCAATGTCATCATTCCTACTGAAATTCTTTGCACCACATTCCCCTTAGAAAATCTTCCCTAACATCTTATTGGGCTTTGCAGGCAAAAGTATATTACGAACTTCTGGTGGTTAAAAGTAGCTAAGAAAGGACCTATCATCAGGGCAGGCATTTTACAGAAGCCCACTTAAATTTAAAAATAATGCCAGCAAATTCCATATTAAAATCATTCAAGACTTTCAGATTATTTTTGAAAGTAGAGTTTCAGTTTGTAGCTCTTCTCAATGCAAAATGACCACATCAGTAGGGTTTTTTTAGCTGTGTCCTGCTGTGAGATCCATCTCAGTTTACAAGCAACATGAGAAAGAACATGCTAAATAGAAACTGAAATAATTTTGCTCTGAAATGTGATCATCAAAGTGTAGCTGTTCTTCACGTGTGTCCAGGACAGTTCAGGGGCTAGCAAGAGAGGAAAAAATGATCTGTCACTTGTGCTTGTAGAGGCAGCCCGCTACAGTATGAAAAATATTTGCATGGGTTTAATGTATGTTACTGTTTCCACATAACATGGTAACAAGCACATGAGTAAACTACAAATCTATTGATCTCGCTTTGCTTTATTTATTTCTTGCTTAATTTATGCTGCCTATGTCAATATGAGAAAGATGGCTGTCAGAAAGTGGAAAGAAACTCCTTGTGCAGGTGATAACATTTTTAAACAGTAAAAGCCCAGTTCTCCATTTTACATACAGATTCATGACCTTACAGACCATTTCAGAACCAGCACTCATGGATTTTCTGCAGTAAAGGATAAGAGTGAGTAAAACAAATCAGTGAGCCAATTTTAAGTCAGAAAATGATGCATTATGGAAAAAAATCTTGAGATAACAAAGTAAGGCCTGTAGTGAAAAAACAATGTACACAAATCTATCACAGGACACTGTACTTAAACATTCACTCACTGTTCCTATTGAAGATACACCAGCTACAACAACCCTCAAAAAATCACCACACCTCAGGTAGTCTGTCTGATGGACCAGGTGCTATACAAATAGGCGCAAAGCTGTAGATGACCTCTTTCCATAAGGTAGGG